>JABXJD010001047.1:52500-120460 GCA_013375575.1 Percina caprodes | reverse complement strand
TGCCAACACATCTATTTACATGCTTTATAAAGAATGAAGCGAGAGAGAGATAGAGATGGAACAAGAATGAAAGAGAGCTGGGAGACGGGGAGGGATGAAGAATGCACAGATGAGATATCAGCAGCTCTAAATCTCTGTTTCTCCTACTTCACAGTAACAAGCTACTAATTAAAACAGCTTAGGGGAGGGGAGTTAGAGATGATTGCCTCCTGCATAATCCTATAATTACTACAGTCATAAAAAACAGTCACTCTGTCAGTCTAATGAAGAGATGTGTTCACAATTACTCTCAGAAAGCTCTGCTGATACTCAACAGTCAGTTTCAAACTATTTTCTACATGTTGAACTGTGCTCAGACATTTTTAACAAAACCAAGACTTAAAAGATCTTCAGGTGTTTCTTTCAACCAATTGCGCCACTTTATCTAATACACAATTCTGACAAGAGACAGGAGTAACTGTTAACAAAACTGGAATTATGCTTCATAGGGTGGTTCATCTACATTAGTGAAATTGACATCTGTAAATGTTAAGATCTAAAAGCTCTGTTTAGCCTTTTTGAGGTACAACAATTCAAATTTCTGAAAATTGAATTTCTTCAAAATTCAAGTTCTTCAAGACATACCACAGATATTACATATCCTGATGTCATGATGGCAATTCAAACACCATCAACAAATTTCCCATACTGATGAGATACTTATAGTGGGATCACTGGATAAATATTTGTAACTCTTCACCTGCCACTGATGGTGATCTCACTGATGGAATAGTATCTGTGGCGCTGGTTCACCCGGCTGCTCTGGAGTGGGATTGTCCATTCAGGTGTATCCTGACCTGGGTGGCATGTACCATCTTCTGCAGAGCAGGAGTGTTGTAGAAGTCGTTATAGCCTGGCCTTAGGTTTGGCTCTGGGGTCAGCAGGCTGAATATAATGTTACCTCCTGAGAAGGGAACATCGCTGGAACAGGAAACAAAAACACACATTAAACAAATTGAGTCTAGGTACAGTAAAGCCTGGGCCACACAACAAAAAAACAAATCAAAGGCATCTGTAAAAAGAAAATATATGTATTTTATTTATTTTAATGTATGTATTTTTAATTTTTATGTAAAAAAATACTATGAACTAATATACCTATATCAGATTTTTAAAACTCTCAAATATACATATTGGTGATGGCCTCAAAATTCCGGGACAGAACAGCCAAACACGCAATACAAGTGTCATGGCAAAGACATAAAATTACTTTTATGTTGTTTTGACCTTTCAAGGCTTTTTCATTACTTTCTTTCTTCTTTTCCCTGCAGCAGCTTCCCTCTTATTGTCTCTATGAAAGACTTATTCAGGCCACTTCTCATGTGCAAGTGTGTGTGTGTGTGTGTGTGTGTGTGTGTGTGTGTGTGTGTGTGTGTTGGTCTGGCTTTTGGCATACAATAAACAGAGTACACACTCATATTGTTGCAAACATAACTTATGTGTGTTTGCGTGTGTCCACATAAGTGTATTTTGGTGCTGCGTCCTGTGTGTCTGAGTTTAGTGTTTCTGTCTGACTTTCGATTGCTTATGCATTGATAGATAAGGTGATAAAATTTGCTTGAAACACACCTGATGGCAACTGAAATCACACATATACAGCCCGCAATTATTCAGGCCACTTACTCAGGCACTTGTCACCTCCACTAACTAACTTCCTACGAAAACTCTGCTATTCGAAACATCTAAACAACTAAAACACCAAACAAACTGTGGCTACCACTGTATTTTCTTTATTTTCATTTTCTGATGCATCTGGGTGATTCTGAGGACAAACTGTTTGGTCACACGTGGGAAAAGTTTCCCAATACAGTGACCCCAAAAGTCGATATTCGAGATGAAACTTGCAACTACTTGCAACGCGCGATCTGCAAGGTTCTGAAACCTGCCAGTTTATACCAATGTGACAAGACATCTTCATAGGAACGTCACTTTGTAGTTCCGTTCTAACTTACGACTTTCAGACTAAATAAGTGTGTGTGTGTGTGTGTGTGTGTGTGTCAATGTTTCGCCAATGTCAATTGCTTTTTGTTGCCAATAATGTGCAATGGACTGGTCATTAAATAGCTACATAGACTTGAAAAAATAGCTACTTGGAAGATAAGCTTACTATAGCTAAGGTAGCCATATATATAGCAGCACTACAGTTATAGTGCGTTCCATTTACCTCGGAACTTGGAGACCAAAGTTGGGAATGACGTCACACCGAGTGGAATGTGCTCCATTTACAAGTCAGATTTTTCATTGTGGGGATAGCTCTATCAGATTACCCATGGTTAGCAATACCAGTTGTAAACAACGCATTATGCCGCTTTTGTGCATACAAACAGCTCACAGATAGAAGATGGACAATACTGTGTATACGACCGATTTTAGTGAGACACAAATAAGACAAAAGTGGTAATAACTGTATGTTACTATGGCTTTCACAACTGTTGATGCAGGGGCAGCCATGTTGGATTTTGAACTCCGGTTACAGCGAGGTTGTCCGACTTCCAGTACAAATGACACTGGTACAAAATGCTCTATTAAGCTTAAGGATTTACAGTGCTTTACACATGTATGTTTAACATTTAAACATGATGTATAAATAATATCCATTTATTTTCATTCATTCGGCCCAGTTTAATATGCAATTTAATTGTATACAGTATTGTAGGTGGTCACTACTCGGTCTCTCTTTCAGCTACGGGGTCCATGGCTCAAAAAAAAACCTGCTTCATATAAAGTTTTGATATTTATAAAGTTATTTCATGTAACTTTACATATATTGTATTTGTATATAATATTCCTATATACAAACCAAAATCAGAGAACAAGATCAATTTAGAGCACAATAGTTCTATTGAAGACATTTTGTTGAGCTAGTTTACCTGAAGCAGAAGTACTGTAATTTACAGGTATGAAAACACCTAAAATGATTGAATATTTTGTTGGACACTCCTGTGGCCTCAGAGGACACAATGTCTATTGCGGGATAAAATAAATCTTAAAACTAAACACTTAAACACTAAAAAAAACACTAATGTCGCAGAGCGTGTTATTATGTTGCCAAAGTGAGGTTCAATTACTCTTAATTGACTAATACGTATAACTGTGCTAGGCTGTACGTGATATCATTCGTCAGTCAACTGAAAAACAAGCAATGACTACCTAATCTGTATGCCAAGCTATTCGTACCTGTTCTATCTAGCGCCTACCAGGACCTTGAAACAAGCAGCTATGCCAAGATACAATGTGTGAGATTGTGTCTGTAAACTCGTGGTAATAAAACATTTAAAACTGCATCAACGTTTAACGTTGACGTTTGCCATTTTACATGAGAGGGTTTAATTTTGTCCGAAAGGCGCATTATGAAGTGTAGGCCTCTTCAAGTGTAATATAGTGATTATCCAACAACGGTTACCAACAAAATAAATAATAAAATAAGTAATCAATCTGTATACATATTCTGGAGCAATACGTTCTTGAAATAATAAAATAAAAACGACAGGATTTCTAGTCCCTCCCTGTAAACCAGTCATTGACCTATAGTTTATTAGAGACCATGGGATTTACCAAACGTTATACATCCCGCCCGCACATACAGTATAAACACAAAACTGCTAACTCCATAATGTTGTAAGTAATATTATATTATTATATATTAATAGTATATATTGTATTATATTAATAATATTACTTTAATATACAGTCTATGGACGTGAGGCATGAGACGGGATGTCTCCAGGATGCAGCCATACTCAACTCTAATAAAAAGGAATAGCGCTCTCTCTGTGGGGTCCAGCTGTTCCACTTAGCGCTCCCTCTAGAGGCCTGGAGAGCTTCCGTTGTGTAATCTGGATGCAGCGTTTTTGTTGCATTTGTTTTCGTGGTTTGCGCGCTTTTCTTTTTGCATCGTTATTTATTTGCATCGCATTTATGTATTTGGCTGTATTGTGTGTATATGCAGTGTGTTTGCTGAATGCTGTTGTGTTGTCGAATTAATTAAGTTGTTTTCTTAAATTGCTTGCGTTTTGTCTATTTGCATGTGTTTTCTGAAGTTGTAGGGCGTTTGCCTGTCGGCCACCGTAGGTTAGCTTTATAAACCTAGTCACTGTGAGAGTGTCAGAGTATGTGTGTTAAATGTATGTGTGTAATATGTGTCTATGTGGGTATGTGTCTGACTTCCTTTTATTTCTTTTGACTTATGTTTTGTGCATGCACTAACACACACAAATGTGTGCATGCATAAATGTGCGTTTATATGTGTTTGTGAGTGTTCATATACTTTTATTTAGTCTTGCCAGTAATTCCTGTGTAATCTCCTCCGCCCTAAAGAAGTCGTGACCACCCAACAGAATACGGAGAACATATGGTTGTGCTCTGGGAAGAGTGCCTAAAACAGAATAACAAAGTGCTTGAACAGTATATTTTTAATTTATTTGTATTTAATTGATTCAAGGCAGTTTAAAATGGGATGATCAATCCGTGGCCAGTGATGTCTTTATCTTCACCTGACTGATGACACAGTAAATGACAAAAACCTATTTCAAATTTCACAACAGTGATGATCCTCCTGTCACTACATGTGTGTTTGCCCTCTCTTATTCCCCATAAGCTTAATGACTATAATGCGCTGTTGTCCAGTTGATGTCCAGTTACAAATGTAAAACCTTTCATGAACGTATCTTTTTTGGTTATATGCATACTCATCTTAATTGAGCTTTTAGTTTTCATGTTAGTGGTGCAGCATATCAGAAGATAAGAAAAACATTTTGGGCTTCTTAAATTGATTTCTCAAATTTTTAAAAATATGTACAGTATACACTATTTGTTTCTCTTTTACAGTTAGGTCAATAATATTGACTATTTTCCACATCTGCTCACCCGTTAACACATGGTACCTACCTGGGCAGCTGCAGACAGTTGACTGAATCTGGTTTCAGTAAAGGCCCATTGTTCTGCATTTGAAACACAGTGCAGTTTCTGGCCATATATTGCCAGTCCAACCAGGGCTGTTCTGTGGTGCTGACACTCTCAAGTTCTGTGAGGTAAAGCATCCGTCTTTGGATCAGAACTGACTCAGGCAAGAGCCCCCCAAATTGTACTATAACGTAGAATATCTGGAGGAGAAAGGGGTACAGGTTAGCATGAATAGAACCACATTGGTAATACAGGTACACCTGTACAATGCACAGCAATCCAAAACAACAGCCATGCAGTGCATCCTACCATGGTGGTGTTTTTGTTGATATTGTATCAGACATTCATATTTATTCACCTCTTTAGTCATTTTTGAGGCCATAGTAATAGCTTTTTTTTTAATATTGTTTTGCATCACATTATATTAAGGCCATTATATTAGGATGTGTCTTGTGCAGTGTTGGTCTTGTTGAAATGGTAACATTTTTCTTTTGCTCATAAGTCATTACTCGTGTTTCTGTATGGTTGACCTAAAATGATAATTTATGGTTTTAGTCGACAGCCATCACACATATTCAACACATATGTATATGTATTCAACACACACACACACACACACACACACACAGTTTCCTATAACACATAAACCATTTGTGTCAATGTGTGTAGGTGTGGGTATGTGTGTCAAGTGTTATCTGTCCCACTACAGTGTGGGCTGGGACACTGGGTTACACAGCAGGGAGCGCATTAAGCCATCACCACTGCGCAAACCCTCCCCACACCCCACACACAAACATACAACCCGAACTTCAGAAAGTGTCTTTTATCTTGGGACTTGAGTTGAGCTACCACGTCAGGACAGCTTCCAAAATCCTGCCCACGCTCACATAAACACTTCAGAGAGAAGAGGGACAAGTCCTTTGACTGCTCCAGTGTCAACAACCCAATATCTCTCTCTTCCTCTGCCCCCGTCTGTCTCTCACTGCAGTACTTAGGAAGAGGATGAAGCTACTGTCTACTGCACATTAATGACTATAATATAGATACTGTACATACAGTGTTTGTAATGTAGCATTTCCACTTAACCCTGACAGAATTTTTTTTTTGACTGTTCATACCAAAGTAGCTAACGAATGAGCGAAGCTAATGAATGAGCAGTTAACGTCAAGGTATAAAATGTATGAAAATACCCCCGAGCCTATCATACAGTATATAAAATTATATGAAAATTTCTCTGTTTTATAGAATGGCGACAACTAGGGATTTGCTATACAAGCAGTCTGAAGGGGTCAATGGTGTCAAATGTGGATGCATCTGAGTTCATCTACCTGCATAACACACAGTGTTGGTGTGTGAAAGTGTTGTAAGTGTCCAAAGTTATTCAAACATAGGTCAACAGAATACACATTGTCTATTGCAAGAATCAAACCCAAAGCCTGACAGGTATTGTAACTGTCTGAGGGACAGTACTACTAAGATTACATGTTTAGTCTGTATGATGCGTGGCCGTATTCAATTGGACCAGTGTAATTACAGGTATCTTTACTAGCTCACTCTACCAGCTGATGGCAGTTTCAGGATAACAATATCCACATCCACAGAAGACAAGTGATGGGTGGATTGATTTAAAGGTCCAATATGTAATATATTTACTGCAATAATCCACACGTTAACACGGAAACACGGAATGAAGTTGAAATACTATCTTTTCTGACAACAATGCTAACGTCAGTATTTTCTCCTTTTGAAATTTCCACTGACCAGCTTGACAGACAGGCCAGGTTGCCGAGGAAATGTGCCTACGCATCAAAAAAGGGTAGGACTGTGAGGTTGTTGTGTTTGTAGCAAGTTCCTACCGTAATTCTAAGTCAAAAAAGTGTCTGTCAGTTGGGTACAGAGTTCCGCGTGAGCATGGGCTTTTATGACGTTAGCTACTCTACTGTGCTCTGAAGTAATGTCAGGCTATGTGAGACAAGTGTCTAGCAACACTGTTGTAGATGCTGTTGTCTCAGCATGGCATCCTCTGTGAACTTTGAGTCTGGGGAGGAGGGGCAGTCAATTTAGTCACCACATCTCAACCTAATAGAAAAACTAATGGTAGGTACAGAAAAATCTTAATCTTACTTTTGTTGTCACAGTCTTGAAAATGGACTTTCAAACTGAACTATGTAGTTGTTGTTACTATTGCACATCTATCCGTCTGTCTACCATTATAGAGGAATATGTGTGTATGTGCTTGGTTGCGTGTGTGCATTATTAGATACCTGGTATTGTCCATTTGCCAAATCCACAGTAATAGTGACTCCTTCATCCATTTCCTCTGTAGTCATGATCTTAGAAAGCCATGTGGTGCCCATGTCCTGATCATTGATATAACTGAGTGGATGGGCATTAAGGTTGAGTCTTAAGACTCTGTCATTGGTTGTGTCCTCAACACCATTGGGAATGCAGTATCTGTCAATAGTGAAAGTTTAAGTTTGAGATATTGAGAAATAACAAAAGGCAGGCTCATCAACATAAAAATTCAATTCAATTCAATTTTATTTATAGTATCAATTCATAACAAGAGTTATCTCAAGACACTTTACAGATAGAGTAGGTCAAGACCATACTCCAAATATTGTTTGAAGTATAATGTTACAAAACATACAGCCCACTATTATATACAGTATATCCTGTATTCAAGAAGTTGTGATACTGTACCTCACAACTAAAGGGTGAACTCTGGGGTGACTGGGAGGACAGCGACACTCTGACTGGGCATGGAGCTGGGGCAGGACCCCTGAATACACCTCCACTATTTCCTGTGGAAAAAAGAAACAGCAAACTAATATCAAACTATAATACAACAATGAAGCAAAATATAATCCTTTCTATTTTAAACTGGGATGAGGAAACAACCAGTTTTCTGTAGTAAAGTTAAACATTTCATAGCAAATATAAAATTATTTGACTAAAACTACACGGCTGTGTTTTATATAGAAAGAAAAACATTTGGGAGAAAAACAAGGACTCCCAAAATCAGGAGTTTAAACTCTAAATAAACTGTCCAGTGATTATGAGGATGAACAAAAATGACCAAATAAGGCTTTGTCATTATTTATATTTTTTTTCCATATTACAAACAATTACAAACGGTATGTTGAGAAATGAGAACGTGTCCCAGGACCAATAAAAGAAATAAAAAAAACAGAGGAAAGATAGGAAGGAGGGAGGCACAAAAAAACACAACAGTAAAAACGTATTTGACTCTGATTGGCTATCAGTATCCTTTACCCAGCGCAACTGGGCGAGTTAATGAATAATAATGAGCTCAGGCAACATGGCGTCAGACTGATCAGCTTTTCTAATTGGCCTGATTTCTCCGCTTATTTCTTTTCAGTGACTAGAGCTGACAGAGGAGGTAGCAGTTCATTTTCACATTCACAACTAAACACATATGGACCTAAAAAATTTAAAAAATGCAAGTAAAAACGGTTTTGTGTGGCAGGGCACCTTTAAGACACCTGTTGACGGGCCTTTGACTGAACAATTAGTGCAAAGTGGAAAATCAAAGGCATAATTTGAAAACTCAATCTTTCATTTTGTCTTACCCCAATCTTGATGACAGAAACTTGTAAGCTCCAAGTCCTCACTGTGTGCAGTTCATCACTGGTAAGCAAAACACTAATTGCCTTGTATTGAATTCTCAGGAAAATCCTCTGGAAGCAGTATGGATCTCAAGATGCAACGATTAGCCTTTTCCTTCTTTCGTCTAACCATCTTTCCCTTTATCTCTCCATACAGCTCATCTTCCCTTGTTGCTTTAATCTATAAAGTATCTCTGTCTATTTTTCTCCTAATTTGTATCCCTTCGTCTTTATTCAATCTATCTATAGCTACCACTTCCCTTCCTTTTCCTCTGTCAATCACAGTTCCCTTCCTTCACTTCGAACCTTTCCTTTTATAATACTCATTTCATTTGGTCTTTCTTTTGCTCCTTTTTCTCTCCCCATAGCTGTTCATTACCTGTCTCTCTATCCAACTCACCTGTTGGTCAGAGTGGCAGGATACAATCTAAAGTCTTGCATTCGACCAATGAACTGATTAAACCCTGGAGAGATGAAAAGAGAGGAGAAAAGAACATAGAGAAGGTGTTAATGGGTTTGTACTGAAGGCAGTGAGTGAGAGGATTTCAGTGTTTAGTAGATTATCTTATCAGTTTCTTGATAGCAGCTAAGTGAGGCTGCCCACAGCTGCTTATAATGGCCAAGTTCATGATACAAAGCCAAACAGGATCGGCCACAGTCTACATTTGCCTCCACTAGAGAGCAGAAGGGATTATAAGGACCATTTCATTAGCTTGGTTTGAGGCCAGGGCCCAAACAGGTCTGTCTAAGCATAACCAAGTATTTCCACAACCCTGTCCTTTACAGGGTGTACTCATTAGTGTTTCCTTGCACTGTTTTTAACTGTTTGTAGATGGTCCTTAGATAGACATTTTAAAAGACTCTAAAAGTAGATCAGGTGGAGTTAGCTGAAAATAAATATTATTTTCATTACTGAGTAACCTGCCAAATACACTGTTTATTCATTATTTAATCATTTGGTCTATAAATGTCATAAGATTTAAGAACCAATGCCCATAGCAAGTTTTCAGAACCCAAAATAACATTTTCCCAAACCCCAGCAAAGACAAACTGGAATATTTCAAACAAATGTACACAAAGTCCACACTCACATGAGAATATTGGACTGCACACAAGAAACACCATCAAACACATAAATGAGCGCAGGCAAGCCCCCAACTCATCTCCACACACAACCCTAAATATGTGACAATGTTGGACAGACCATAAGAGACCCACACAGACGATAATGCTGAAATCTTTTAGTGTCCAACAAACTTCTGTCTAGTTTGACAACAACTCTTAGAAGACGGATAACTTCTCTGTGCATCGACAGAACCACTGCCATGTCTGTGAAGGTGTGTGTGTTGGAGGCTTTACTGTGTCTGTATTCCAAAAAAACATCCTTACTTTAGAGAAACAAAGCATGCGTGTGTGTGTGTGTGTGTGTGTGTGTGTCTGTGTGTGTGTGTGTGTGTGTGCGCGCGTGCTCATGTTGGAGGGGTGTATGTGTGTGTAAAACAGAGAGAGAGTGAGAGTGTGTTATGGGATGTAAGTGTGTTCGAACAGTGTGTGGTTGTGCAGCCTTAGGCTTTGGCTCCGGATTTCTTTAGCGTGTGGAAATGGGATTATGCCTTCCTCTGAAAAGCACTCTCCCTATTGTTACTGGGATGATGCAAGGTATAAGCCTTAATTCTCTCTTCTCTTTGTAGGTCTCTGTCTTCTCTCTCTCTCTCTGTGTTTCAGTTTCTGCCATCCGTCGCTCTCAGTTTCCTCTTCTATGTTTTTGTGTTGTTAGAACTGATGGTTAATACAGAAAAACTAGGAGTTATGTATATTTTTTGTCTCCACGTTTTTTTTTTTACCACTTTACAAATGTGGTTGACATTTAAAGCCCTTCGCTTAACAACTTCTTGCTGTACTTATTAAAAGCACTGTTTCCAGTTAGCAGGGCAAATTCAGACAGTTGTTAATCAATACATCTGATCAGCAATCGCATAATCAATTCACTGATCAGAATACCAGACACAGCCCCCAGGTTCAACCACCCACCCACACACACACACACACACACACACACACACACAATCCCTCTCCCTCGAGCCAATCACTTGCATTGATCACAACTACTGATGTGAACTTCAGCTGATCAGATACTACCTGCTGTGAACTAGGATCAATGCCTGATAAACAAGAAGAAAAACACTCGTTTATCACACTGAAGATGAACGGATATCATTTTTCTCTCCATTTCTCTCCTATTGACTGAGATGGCTCCCAGGCACCATCAATCAATCACATATGTGTAGTGGAAGGGGGATAAAGGCTGGGAGGAGAATAAAGGTAGAGTAGTCATTTGACACCATATTTAGATATACTGACAAGACAAACTAAGTGGTAATTTTTCTCCACTTGGAGGTAAAAAAAAAAATAAAAGCCAGAGATCCCGCTTAAGATTTCAAGTCTGAAAAACAAATGTCCTCCCATTTATTTGAGTTTTCTGCTGCAATTTTAAACATCTAAAAAAATCTATAACTGATTCTCGATGATTCCTTGGCTGGCAGTAACTGGATTGACCTCCATTTTAATTTACTTTAAGTAATCTGAGCTTTTATCATCATCATCTGGATTTAAAACAATGTAACTTGTCACAAAAATATAGAAAACATCTTTACCGTTGGAGCTGAGTCCCACCCACATGGCACCATCCTCGCTGATATCAGATAGCCTGGCGGTGAGAGGTTGTGTGTCAAATGGTGTCCCATCCTCCTCAAGCCCATCCAGAAATAGACTCACATGCCTGTCATGGACCTGAAACTCAGGCAGAGTGAGACCGGCCTCAATGAGCTGACCAGCTTGAACTCAGGATTTGTATTTAATGTGCATTTTCAGCTTGATGCATTAAACAGTCTAAATTTTTTGTGAGAACAAGTCAAAAAGTATCATCAAACTGTGAATGCTACACTATGTCGACCAATCAAACCACAATAAACAATACATTAGTTTGTTACATTTTCAGAGCAGCATGAACATTTGATTAGGATGAGGAAGGCCCAAGCAGTCCCATCGTGCTTTTTTTTTCTGAAAAAAACTTGAAAACTGTTTACCAGGTTTCGGGAGGGAAACAAGTACAAAGATGATCAATTAATATATCAGCATTTATATAAGCATCATTGGATACCACTACCAGTCTCTGAGCACCACAGAAGAGCCTACGTACATGTAAGGGAGCGGCTTGAGGGGCAGATGCAGCAGTAAAGGCCTAGCAGCAGGTTACTCCTGTAACACACAATGTCTCAGAGAGAGTGGCATCTGCTGTGTGTGCGCATATGTGCATCTATCTACAAAAGTGTATGCCCGCACCATTGGTGTGTTTTTGCATATCTATGCATGTGTATGAGTATGACCATGTGTGTGTGTGAATTATACATTCGGCTAATCTTCCAGCTCATTTCCCCAGTAGCAGAAAGAGCCTCAGGCTAAACTGCTTCAGCCACAAATTAGCTTTCTGTTTGACCAAAAATCTCCTCTCCACTCCTTTTCCAGATCTGCAGCATGAATATTAAAAACAGCGCGGCAGACAGCATCGTTAAAGCAGGAGCAGCTCGCTTTCACATCAAACCCAGGCAAAAAGAACGATACTTCCATGAGAGGGGCTCACCTTCCCAAAAAAGTTGAATGTGCCGTGTCCTACTCTCTCCCTTTACCCCATCTCTAAATCCTGTGTTTGGGAAATGCACTGTTGCACCACTGATAAATGTGACTCTCCCTGTCTTACTAAAGTGGCCCTTTCCTTCATTTCATCTCTCTCCTGCTCTGGCCCTCCTTGCTTTGTCCTTTCTCCTCCTCACGAGGTCATTTGATTCCTTCCTTTTCTGTTTTTAAGTTCTCACACCTCGTTTTCATTTACTCCCGCTCTCTCCCTATTTTTCATAACAATCTTTACTTCTTCTCTCTCAGGCAACGACTTCCCCCTCTCATCTCCCTTCCTGTCTCTTTCCCTCATGTTTATCTTGCCCTGTCGCTCTCACTTGTTGTCAGCTCTTTAGGGAAGTTGAAAAGGTGTGAGGAGGGAAATAAGTCCAAGTCAAAAAACGCCTTTAGGGGATGAAGGCAGGCCCAGACAAGTGTCTGCCTCTCAGAGGATAGTTAAGAAGCCCAGACAGACACTTTCATGATGGCTGATTGAAGACTAGCAAGCGCATAAGAGCAGGAGAGAATACGAGTGAAAAAAAGAAAAGAGAAAAAAAAGAGAGAGGAGGGAGAAAAAGAAAAGTCAGAGAGCGTATGTAAGAGAGGGAGCTAGAAGAAGGGCCCTCTTTAGGAATCTCTAAGTCGGAGCTGTGTGGCTCTTGGGGAGATGTGAGGCAGTTGTCAGGCCTGATGTAAATGAATCCTGAAGCACTTCATCCTCCTTAGCCGCCACGCGCCCTTTTGAAACCCAGCCAACTCCCCTTTGTTAGCTTTCACAAACACTTTTACTTCTGTTTTCCCCCTTTTCCCATCCATCTGTATTTCTACCTCCTCCTTTCCTCTACCTCTCTTTGTCTCTTTCAGCCACTGTAACTTCAGAGTTCTTTGAGAACAAAAGGGGAAAAAGGCAAGAGGAGTTAGAGAACTCTTTAGTGTTAACAACTAGTCTCATTTGGTCACATCTCAGTACAGGCCAAAAGTTTGAACACACCTTCTCATTCAATGCATTTCCTTTATTTTTATGACTATTTACATTGTGGATTATCACTGAAGGCATCAAAACTATGAATGAACACATATGGAATTATGTACTTAACAAAAAAGTGTGAAATAACTGAAAATATATCATTCTAGTTTCTTCAAAGTAGCCACCGTTTGCTCTGATTACTGCTTTGCACACTCTTGGCATTTTCTTGATGAGCTTCAAGAGGTAGTCACCTGAAATGGTTTCCCAACAGTCTTGAAGGAGTTCCTAGAGATGCTTAGCACTTGTTGGCCCTCTTGCCTCGATCTCGATTGGGTTCAGGTCCGGTGACTGTGGAGGCGCAGCACTCCATCACTCTCTTTCTTGGTCAAATAGCTTGGGGTCATTGTCCCATTGGTAAATAAATGATGGTCCAACTAAACGCAAACCGGATAGGATGCCATGTCGCTGCAGGATGCTGTGGTAGCCATGCTGGTTCTGTATGTCTTCAATTTGGAAAAATGCCCAACAGTGTCACCAGCAAAGCACCCCCACACCATCACACCTCTTCCTTCACGCTTCACGATGGGAACCAGGCATGTAGAATCCATCCAGTCACCTTTTCTGCGTCACACAAAGACACGGCAGTTGGAACCAAAGATCTCAAACTTGGAGTCATCAGACCAAAGCCCAGATTTCCACTGGTCTAATGTCCATTCCTTGTGTTTCTTGGCCCAAACAGATCTCTTCTGCTTGTTGCCTCTCCTTAGCAGTGGTTTCCTAGCTGCTATTTGACCATAAAGGCCTGATTAGCGCAGTCTCCTCTTAACAGTTGTTCTAGAGATATGTCTGCTGCTAGAACTCTGTGTGGTATTCATCTGGTCTCTAATCTGAGCTGCTGTTAACTTGCGATTTCTGAAGCTGGTGACTCAGATGAACTTGTCCTCAGCAGCAGGGGGGAATCTTGGTCTTTCTTTCCTGGGGCGGTCCTCATGTGAGCCAGTTTTGTTGTAGCGCTTGATGATTTTTGCAACTGGACTTGGGGACACATTCAAAGTTTTCTCAATTTTCCGGACTGACTGACCGTCATTTCTTAAAGTAATGATGGCCACTCGTTTCTCTTTACTTAGCTGATTGGTTCTTGCTATAATATTAATTATAACAGTTGTCCAATAGGGCTGGATAGCCTGGATATTGAATCTAACATTCCTGCAAAGCCACAACTAATTTTGAAACGAACAACAGGCACCTATCATATTTTTACATTAACTTTTAAAATGATTTAATATATTAGCCACTGTTATTTTGTGACTTTTAATGACATTCTGTGACAAAACAAATGGTTACATAATTGCCAATGTACTGTATCATCACCTGCTAACACTGTTTGACCTGACTATTAAATTAAATGTACCATAACATATTTTATATCTCTTCTTCTCAAGAAAGTTTTATTATTATCCAATCCTTATTAAACAATTTCTTTCAAAAGGTTTCTGTGCTCTTAGGGAGTTTCAAGTACCGTTTCCTTGTGCACAACCCACCCCATTGGCAATGTTACCACCTAAGCCTCTCTAAAAGCTCAGGGAAACCCTGAGTGGAAAGCTTTTAGTGATTTGTAGACTGGCATTTTGACTAAAGCTCTTCTCGATTTTCACACTCCTGCCAAGCCATGGCTCAGTACACAGGGTGGACAGCACTGTTTCTTCTAGGCTCACTTTGTAGCTATGGGCCACTAAAGTAAGTGATGGTTGATATAAAAATAATATGGATAAAATAGCCCAACTTTGCTGTTCTGGTCATACAAAGATATTTAATCAAAAATATAACAGTATAATATAAAACATGGAACAAACATGGAACAAAAACAGATGTTTGTATCTTGCAGATTAAAAATGTATTGCTCTGTAAAAGTAAAAAAAGAAAACAGTCAGTTTAAATTTTGTACAGTATACGTCACAGGCTAGAGCAAATTACATTGAACCATGTATCCAGCTAATTTAAATAGATCACTTACAGTATTGTCTGAACAGTTAACTTCACTTAATATTGTATGTTGTGTTTTCTTTTGCAGGGTGCAAATGTTCCACCAAAACAAGTTCATTCCCAAAGACCATTTTGCAGAGTCACTATCGCTGCGTCCAGAGATTAGTGCCGCCCAAGATGTTTGGGATTGGTTTAAAAAAATGTAAAAAAACATATATTTTTCCTTCTATCAGAGAATGTATGTGTGGTGTAGCAGACCTTACTCTAAAGGTTGTGGAGATAGGTCTGGCAATGCAAGATTAGTAAAAGGTAGGACAGTTTGTACATAGCTTCAGCTAACCCCAATGTTATGTAATAAGGTTCCTTTGGCTTGCAGCAACACCCCTTGATGACCAGGGTCATTTTCCGTGAACTTGATACAATTGCCTTCACTTTACCATATCAAGGACATGATAGATTTGCCGACATCATTTCAGTTAAAGTATATCCAAACATTTTGCATCTAACTTCTGTATTTGAATATAATATTGTTTATCAATGAATTTATTTATGAGCAATCAAAAAAATTCAGGTCTGTTTCATTTTAATTTTAAATGCTCAGCAATAATCAAAATGTAGTGGTGGTTCAGATAGACAGCTGTCATACTGCAGTTGCAAACCAGACAAAAACATTTTAATTCATAATTCAAGGTCCAGTATAACAACAACAACACAGAAATTCATCTAATTCTCATTATTCTAAACAGCAAGGTGTTATCCAAACACATGTTGCTGAGTCAGACAGTGTTAGACTTTAAAATCATATTTTATTCATGTGAAGCCAATTCTAGATACATATTTTACTGGTGTCCAATTAGTAATTTAAGTGCTAAAGCAGTGCAAGGCTCAATGCAGGAGCTTAATGTTCCATGGTATATGGGGTGTGTGTGTGTGTGTGTGTGTGTGTGTGTGTGTGTGTGTGTGTGTGTGTGTGCGTAAATACCAGTTTACAAATGATCGCCCATATTTTTGTCATCCACCCAGTTCACCTTCTTCTGATCAGCTCTTCTGCTCTACTTTAACAATTGTATTTTTATTGAGACAATAGAACAGATTTAAACCATTTACATCTTGGGCATTTGATACAGGATTTATACAGTATCCTAAATTAGATTATATCATTCAAACTTGTGCCTGAACAGCTACACTTTTTTATAAAATTTAATGCTTTAGGTGTAGATTCTAAGATTCTAAGACCTCTGAGACAAACTAGTGATTTTGGGCTACAACAATCAAAATTACTTTACCTAACAACTTATTTTCCTCTAACACGCTCTGCTCTAAAATCCTTGATTCTCAGTTCCTGTACTCCTACGTCCTCTCTTTAAATCTTCCATCTCTTCTTTTTATCCCCACATCTCCACCCTCCTCTCTTAAACTCTACTCAAACATCTTTTCCTCAGAACTTTCCCTCTCTTGTTGCTTCTCTCATACTTGTCTCCTCTTCCTTACCTATCTCTTCCTCTCCTTTTAACCTCCTCTAATCCCTGACTCCACCACTTCTGCCCCCACACATCCCGCCTCGCCAAACTCCCTCCACGTAGCCGCTCTTCTCCGAATGTGTTGCCCTGTGACTGACATGCCAATCACTGATAACACACCTCATTCCACAGCCAGTAAAGTTGTCATTGGGGGAGGGTCAGAAAAAGACTAAGAAAGAAAGAAAGAAAGAAAGACTTGATGGAGAGAGGTTGGAGTGAAGTTTGGTGAATGAGAAAAAAACACTGGTGTTTTGGTAAGAAATTAGAATACATGGAAGGAGAGTGACATAAAAGAGAGATATTTTGGATAGTATACAAGGAGGGCAAGACAGGGTTCTTGACATCATTGAGGAAGACTCTAAGGAGAAACAATAGGAATGATGCAATGCATTTATTAAAGAAATGAAAAAAGAAGGCATCCTTGTGACCAAAGGGTTAAGACACATACCATATAACCTACCACAACGTCCCCAGTTTGATCCCAGTTCCCTCTATCTCACTCCATTTCCTGTCAATCCCAACTATTAACTGTCAGAAAACACTAACTAAAAAATGCAAGACAACATTGGATAAAGACTGAAAATGAAATTACACACTGGATAAAGAAAGAGAGAAAAGGGAAAGGAAGAGAAATGTATGAGGATAAATTGAGTAAAATCCATGGTCAAAGAATGTTTACTCCTCACAAAGGTATATTTTTTTAAAATAACAAGTCAGTGTAACTTAAATAAGACTGACTTGTTGACACTGAAGTAATATCTGGGTCCTGTCGGAATTCTAGACGAGACAATGGGGTTATATGGAACTAAATAATTATAATAATAGCATCATGTAAAAGAAATGGGGGGATGGGGAGATAAGAAGTAAAGTTGGAACAGGGAGAGGAAGAGAAGCTGGGCCAAGTCAACAAAGGTGAAGGGAAGAAGGATAAACCACCTTAACCTTCAGAAGATTTTGGGAAACTGCTTGCTGGATATTCCTAGATATTCCTGTCCTCCAAATACAAACCAAAGTGAGTGAAATCAAAAAGTGTTATGTGACTTTATGCATCCCCAGCTCTCCACTTTTGCATCTCCAGGCATATTGTCACCTTTCCCTGTCTCCTTCTCCAACTCTCTCATTCTTCTGTTATCTCTCTCCTTGTTATTCACCCTCCAACCCTTTCCCTCCCTTTTTACTCCTCCCTCCTGCCTGTATACTTGTCCTTACCCACTAAGAACTGTTAGCAGCTCTGATGTACAGCCAATATTCTTTCTATCATATTAGCATGGCTGCAGTGTGTAAAGAAAGAGATAGGAAGAGGAGGAAAGGAAATAAAGAGAAAGAAAGAGAGAGGATGGAGTGGAGAGACATTTGTTCTACTCATCTCAGCGCTAAAAGATACAATTACCTCTCACAGCATATTATCCATGTTTTATACCAGCCCAGGGCCCCATGCCTTTGCCTTGTCGCGCTCACCCCATGTAAGGCCCATATTTTAACACTAGCCTTGACAGTTTATTTAAGAAAAGAAAATTGTCCCCAGGGAGATGGAGAGGGTGAGAGAGGGAGTGTGTGTAAGGAGAATGTGAGGGAAAGAGGGAAGGACAAAGAAGGTGGAGAGAATGAGAGAGACAAAACCATCTTCAGGAAAAAAAGTATTGAGAGAAAGGAGAGAAGGGAATTTATTAGATGACACACCAATCTTTTAATAAAGACCATAAGTCTCTAAGACTTTTTCTTTTTGAGCAGAAAGTAAAGACGGGTCCCATTTAACAAAACAGAGACATCCACGACTGCATACAAGGAAGGAGGAGCACATACAGTATCACACTGCAAGAGGAGAGAAATAACACTAAGTAACAAGGCTTGGATGCAGACCAGTCAGGAACATTAGTGTCATATCCTCATCTTATTATTATTATAATATTCTTTTTTTAATAAAGTTTCTATTGGTCTTAATAGGGTTACTATTCTCAACCTATGCCATGGAACTTCTACTTTAGAGTGGATATTTCTAAAAAAAAAAAGGGCAATTAACATAACATATGCTCTTTGGTAGATCCTTTTATCCAAAGCACCTTGCAGCACCCTTGACGCATACATTTTTAGCACTCATATCTCACAGCTCCACTGGGAATGAAACCCCTAACCTGGCCGTGTTAGTGCCTTGCTCTCACTGGACTCGACTGCACGCAGGCATGAAACACTGATTTTAAATAAAGAAATTAATTAATTTAAAACAGAAAACCTCAAACCCTACCGTACATATACACACTTTTCTCTCCCTCTCACTCACTATGTAATTGATGTCAGTCTTGTGCCCTTTCGCCTCCTGTGCCAGCAGGCAGAGGGCTACCATAGGGGTGTCCACTTCACCCCTACATAACAACCTTGCCTCACCTTCACACACACACACACACACACACACACACACACACACACACACACACTTCTCTTTACTGTAAACGCACACGCATGCACACAAGCACACATACAGAAAACCTGCACAAAAAGGGCCTCCATGCATGAGCACATAATGCATTTGCATTCACATGCATAAACAAATTAAATTTTAGTCTGTCTCACAATCTGTCTCGGTCACTGCAAGTGGGACAGAGAGAACCGTATACTATAGCGACATAAGTAGTAAGTATATGAGACGGTGTGTATAAAGTCTGCAGGTGTGCAATCTTGGAAACCATCGGCTAATGGTCTGATGGCAATTTAACCTCAGGGGGCAACAGCCAATATTTCTGGGGTTCCGGTGTAGCCAGCAACAAATAATGGATATCCGGGACAAAAAGATATCTCCATATGAATGCAGATAAATGAATACAAATTAAAATATTAACTAAAAAAGAGCTACATTGTTGTCAGACAATAGCCAATGCATTCCCCCTCTATTGCTCTCCACACATACTATTTACCTGCATACAACCAAAGCCCGCTCAAACCCGATTGGTCAATACTACAAACAAAAACCATAATGCTTCCGATACCAAAATTGTCTTGTTGCCTACAGATTCTGCATTTATATGCAGATATCTGTTTATAGAGTTTAGCAATTGTGCAAACACTGAACACATGAAAACACTTTCTATTAAATTCAGCTTCTGCTACTCCATATGTCATCAGTCATTTGCCTGTCTTGATGTCTTCATATTAATTTCTTCTCTTCATATTGCATTTCAATGTAACTTTATTATCTTACAGATACCTTATACTGTAGTTGCTTACATTCATTGAACAATCTTCCATAGCAGCAGTACCCTCACCACTACCTGGAAGGTTCAAATATTGAAAGAAGAGGATATATTGAGGTAAAGCATGTAGTGTATGTTTTAACACTACTGGAGATTAAACTTGCTCCAGCACCAAATCAGGAGCCGCCATTCAGCCATGTATAAGTCAAAGATAGAAGAGGTAGGGGAACTAAAAAGTACTTCTATTTCAACCACTCAAACAATACCTATGCATGACATGGGACACTCATAGTACACATTTGGCCACTCATAGAAGACTATTGGTCACAGGTAAATGTATGGTCTTCAACACAAGGCCTTGGTCTCCTGCTTTTATTTCTACAAAACTCATTTTAAGTAATATTTGGCAAGTAATTGCCTATATGGGTTTATAGTGACTACAGGTTTAACTAGAGGGACTGGTATTCCCAAGCAGCATCGAACCCATGCTAAACGTAGGTCAGCATTAAGGTAGATGAGCTGGGTCAGATAAATACATGTTGACAAATTCACACCAACAGCAAACACAGAAGAAGAGGTGAGAAGAAGTGAGGAAGGCAGAGGGTGGAGAAGAGAATGGTAATGACAGAGTAAGCAGAGCCGGAGAGAAAGACCAAGGACAGAAGAGGAAGGAAGAAGGAGAAAGAAAGACAAAACCAGTCTTGGAAGGATGTGTCCAACATGCATCTATGCAAGAAAAAAGAAAAAGATGGAAAGACTGTGGTGGTTAGATCAATGGGGGCAAGTTAGTTGCCAACTGCCAAGGCCAGACCAGTCCTTATATAAAGACACCAACAGGCCAGAGTCTTCAAGTGTAATTGTGCATGAAAACATTCATTAAGCTTATTATGGCATTCAGTAGAAGTTTCAGCAGCCAAACTGTCTGAGAGCAGAGTAGTGAAGCAGATGAGCTGTCAGGGTCTAGAAAACAAATTATAGATTAGATAGGAACAACTCCCTCTATTAAATATATAGATGGATGTGTGTGTAGCTTTGAATCTTGACTCACTATGACACTCAGACACTGATCCACATACCCTCTTTTTTGGTCTTTTCTGAACAATTCTATTTCTCCTCTCGCTCCTGTCTTAAGCAACGGGTAAGAGCCCTCTGAAAGAAGCAACCAACCAGTGTGGTGCTGTGTGTACGTGGAGGCAGTACGTACATCAATAGTGTTCAAGTGTTTAATGGTAAGAGGAAAAAAAAAAAAGAGTGTGTGTATGTGTTCGTAAGTGTTAAAAATTCATGCTGCTGTGTTGGGTCGTGATGGGACCGGTGTGACTGGTTGTTCCTGCCGCTGCCTCATCCGATAATGCTGATTTGCTCAGGAACTAACAGACGGACGCCTCTGGGGGTCCTCCAGGCACACAGTCAATCACTGGTACTCCAAAAGATAGTACTCCAAAGCTATTGAAATCACAAACGCCCTTCCTTTCTCTCTTTTTGCCACTTCTCTCTTCATCTTTCCGTTTCTCTTTACAATGAAACCTTTTTCTAGATTTCCCCAAACCCCCTGATTTTAGAGTGCTGATCGGGCCATTTTTCAGTCTGAGCCAGGCCCGCGTCCAACAGGCATTAAGATATTTATGTCCAAGCTCAAACAGAGCCCAACACAGTTTAAATCTCTTTTCTTTTTTGTTTTACTCATACTAATGACACATACATACATTTGTTTGTATGGAAAGCCCGCTTTTATTTAGCAACTACAGCATTTGGAAATGTCAACAGATGAGTGCATACTGGGCAACAAGCACACATTAATAAGCCGTTTTAAATTTAAAATGTTCAATGTGTTAACCTTTCCTGATTGCTTTGTTTCCAAGTACGACCATTGTCAGAAAACCAGTGGAGACTTGTTACCTCCAGGGCTGACGTTATAAAATTAATAACATTAAATTCCTGTTTCTAGTGAGCAAATGAATGTCTGGGGTTAATATCAGACACCTCCCACACTATGTACAAAACTTAAACTTATTCCAACAACTCTGAACTCCGGTGAACATGACTATAACATGAGCTTCTAGTTTCATGGTAATGATTGCCGATAACAGCTGGTCATTTTGCATTTTTAACCTAGCCTCCCATTTACCCTGGCCCGCAATGCTACACTGGGTGTGGCAAGGGTTGCACGATTATGGCCAAAATAATAATCACGATTATTTTGATCAATATTGAGATCATAATTAAGTATCACGATTATTTGTTGATTTTAACCAAAACAAATTTTATTGTCACATAGGCCATTTATAACTGCTTTCACACCTATATTGTGCTACATTCCTCTTATGTTGAAGTTGTATGTTGTACATACATACATACAGCTGCAACACATATAAATGAAAATGATCTGAAATAAATAGCGTAGGATATATATTAAAAAAAATTATCTCTGAGAAAGCTCCTTCACTTGTTTTCAACAATAACTGATTAAAAGAGCTAGGGAGAGAGGGGGAGTGTGATGGACGTATGCTACTTACAGAGTGATGGCTGACTCATTATGAACAGGTCCAGCACGGGTCGAATGGCGAGTCAGCGGAATTACATACAGTACGTGCTGTGTACGAAATGTCTGTATCATCACTGTATTTTTATGAACTATGATATTCTGGCCATGGGTCACATCTTTCCCCCAGGTCCAGCAGGCTCTGTCTCCTGCGCTATTATTCTACAAACTGAAGTTAGTTTTATTCAATAACTTCTGTGTTTTTTGCCGTGGCCGCTGCATAGCAGAGTTACCAAGGGAAACACTGGTACAAATGCAGGTTTGCCTCTCATGCTTAACAATATACAGCTGTGTTAATAACAATTAAAACTGTGGACAAATGTCAGAAGAGTGGACTGATGCTGTCGCCGCTGTGTCTCTCCATGTTGCCGGGGCGGGGCTGCACGGAGAGTACGAGGAGATATCCAAACACAGGCACGGCTTTACAGAAGAAATGGGTCATGTAATGCAAACTTAAACCATATCGATATAAACAACATTCGTTTGTGTAGAGGCAAGGACATTATTTGCACCGGTGCGACCTAGGAAAAATGTTAGTCGCACCCTGGAGCCCTGTGAGCTAACAGACACTAACTAGCACTGGTCACTGCTGTTGTCTGAACAACAACACAGATGGGACAAAATGTTGCGTTCACTAGTAAACTGGTAAAACCGACTGCTATCTGTTGTGGAATTTCCCTCACGTTACTCTGTCCTCTGTGACTGTCTACATCTAGAAACTAAGCTGCGCGGTGCAGGGAACAACTCTGACTGGCTCATGATCAGGCAGTGGTTTACGCAGTGGTAGATTAGCTTTGCAAAAAACCAGGAGCATTCTATGAACGGAATCAAGCAAATTTGATCGTGGGAAGCCAACATTGTGATTAAAATTTGATTAATTGTGCAGCCCTAGGTGTGGCGTTCCTGATGTGGGTGTGTTGTAAAAAAGTCCACCTACCCTCTAATCTTAATGTGATGAGGCTCTGGCTAGGACACACAGACTATGTGCAGCTCATTATTTTCCCTACGCAATCACTGTTAAACTAGAATCCAAGAAGCCAATGTCCGATGTTGTCCTCACGCAATCACAGTACTGTGACGCACTTGAGATGAAAAAAAAAAAACACCCACAGAAAGAACAAGTCATGTTTATTACACACACTGATCAGCAGCCACTGTAACATTAGTTGTACACATAACTCCTTCATCCACAGCAGTAGTAAAAGTAATTTTCTATGTACAATGAGAGCTACCAAATAAGTAATACATTCTGGAGAAATGTACAGGACATTGTCCCACAGTGATCTGACTTTGCATCACTTAACAACACTGAGCCACCTCTCTCACTTTCCCCATCTCCTCTCCTCTCTCAGTCCCTCCCTCCCCCAGGCTACATTTTTCTCCACTATTCTCAACATCGTTACCATAATCAGATAAGACAACTACCTAGGGAGCACCAGCATCCCTACAGCACCTTGCTCCTGGCACCATGTGTGTACATGTGTGCGTGTGTGTCAGTGTGTTTGAATTGCTCCTGGCACTTGGAAATCCTGTATTCCTTTTGACTGTCTTTTTTGGTGTTTTGATCTTTTCAAACCGACAGATGACTGGGGTGTGTGTGTGTGTGTGTGTGTGTGTGTGTGTGTGTGTGTGTGTGTGTGTGTGAAACATTTTTAAATTACCCAGCTCCTTCATAAGGTAATATCTGTATTGTGGCTAACAATTCTGCTACAAATTACTGCTGAACTGTGAGTGTGTATCTGTGTGTATGAGTGAGTGAGTGAGTAGATAAGTGTGTGTGTGCATGCACAAGAAAGGGAGTACGCAAAATGGTGTTTGAGTGTCAAGGATGATTACGTTATTTTTCTGAATGGTCTAAACAGATCACATCAGCATGCCATCAAACAAAAGGCTGACTGACTCACAAAAAAGCACACACACAAAATGCCCACATCCAAGCCATACCAACTAGTCCTGTCAAACGATTAAAATATTTAATAGCGATTTATTGCATTAATGTCACAGTTAACTCGCAATTAAATCGCACATTTTTATCTATTCTAAATGTCCCTTGATTTCTTTTTGTCCCATTATTTTTTCTCATTTTAATGCTCTTATCAACATGGAAAAGTGGATCAGCTTGCTTTGTGCAAATGTTTGTTTATTGAAAACAACATTGGCATATAGCCTACTGTAGGGTTCACACGTAACATTCTCACTTGGAGCAAATAATCTCACACAATGTAACACTGTCCATCAATAAAAGGGTGAAAATAAATACTTTGTCGAGGGGGCGGAGAATTGGCATCAGCTGTGTGCTTGGCCATCAAGTGGTATTTCAGACTGGACGTGCTGCGATGATAGCTCAGCTCTCAACGACAAAACAGACAGATCACTTTGGTCTTGTCAATGGAACCATTTGGCAAATTTTAAAAGTAAACTTTCCATTCAGAATCTTATTGGCATCCATTTCGTTGTCTCGCTCGCCATCCACTCAAAACGTAACGTAACTACTCTTTGGCCAGCTCGCAAGCCCAAACAAGTGTGTGCGGCGACGTTTGTTTTGTTTCGGTCTAGCTAGATCCGGTGTGGTGCTGTAGTTTTTTTAATGTAACTACTTGCTGCAACAGCATGTGAAAAAACTACAAAGTTTGCTAGGCTAAAAGAACGTCAATCTCGCGATAAAAAAATTGACGCCGTTAAAATGGTTGCGTTAACGCCGTTAATAACGTGTTTAACTGACAGCACTAATACCAACACAACATACTTTTAGCAAAATACCTGCAAGTTTTACCCTTTTATATGCCTTCATGAATATGTACAACATACAAATACTGCACATAAACATATAGACATATAAAAACCTGATCCCTACAGGGCATACTGTACACACACGCTTGCTTGCAAGTGAGACATAAGCAACACTATATTTAGCCAACAACACACTGGACTGCCAAATTACTGTACCAGGCATCAACACCAGTCCTCCAGCCAGCCAGTAAACTAAACTGTCAAGTTAGATTAAATAAGATAGATATGGCTGGGCACAATAATTTAAAGTACTAGTCAACATATATACCTTCCTCATTCCTGACTTACCCCTCTAGCCTTGAATCACACAAGGGGGAGAGCGATGGGGGAATGACACGGAGCAAAGGGCCATAGGTCGGATTCAAACCTGGGCCGCTGCAAAGGCCTCAGCCTACATGGGGCGCACGCTCCTACTGGGTGAGCTAGAGGCTGCCCCGTATTTTTCTTCTTTGTATTTACTACTGCTTCAAACATGCAACAAGGTTCTCCATAATAACATTAACATATGCAAAGTTTATCTGTAAAATAATCTAATGTGTAAAAAAGCATTCAATTATCATACTCACCTAAATAGATTAATCTAAAGAGTTCAAGCGGTTTTAAAGTTTTCCCTACAGGTCATAGACATTTTTGAAATGTTGTATTAAAAGTGTGAAGCATTGCCTGTCTGTGTATGTGTGTCTGATGTAATGTGTGTGCCCTCGGCCCCAGCAGCTGTGCCAAAGCAGATGTTTGCCGGTATAATTAGCACAAGCTCATAGAGGGAAAGAGAAAAAGATGGACAGAGAATGAAAGAGAAGTACAGAGAAAGAAATTGAGACAGTATGTCTATGATCAATGTCTGTGAAAAAGATAACATTCTGCTTCCACAACCCTCATGACAACAGTTAAATGCAAACCTGATGGTGCTTCTAAGATAGATAGATTTAATGTCATGCACACAAACTCACCTATGGATGCACATTCATACATTCACCACATTTATGCTCATAAGAATGTGCCTCTCATTCTGACCGACTTGGGAACATTTAACAGGGCAGCTGTCTTTCAAGCCACTATCACAATCCCTAAAACCCTTGAGATTTGTTACCTGCAAAACAATGTGTGTCCATCTCTCCAGTGTAAGCCTCCCCTCTGTTCTGAAGCTGACGGTCAGAGGATTCTGACTGCTGGCCTGACCATACCGCAGGGTGACCGCTTGCTCGGACACTGTCACAGAAAAATCAACCTCCCCTGAGCTCTTCTCCAGCAGCATCCTGAGGGAAAGCAAAAAAACACAATGATTTCAGCAGCATTTGAATATCTGGCAGTGATAAGTTGTTATAACTTAACTCAGAAGAAAGTAAGAAGTATGAGTGGACTCTTAAAGCCATGGAGTCAGACTACACACAGTCTCTCATTCTGACATTTACACATTGAATATCAATATTTTACATGACTGCTAGGTTTGAGCCGCTACACTGGGTGCAGACACAGACACCCTTCTTGTGTCATATTAACCACCATCACTGACATTTTATGGGAAATCATGACTTTTATGAACCCGGAGCCACATACCATATAAATCACAGATAGATGTATGCCTGTGAAAGAGACCATATGTATGTATGTCTGCACATGCATGTGAGTTACTGGACTGAAAATGCTTGTTGCGTCAAAAGTGCTGTAACTTTTGATATCCAGTATATCCAGATTGAACTAAGCAATATTGTTATTAGGGCTGCACAATTAATTTCAATTAAATTAAACAAATTAAAATTGCAAAATGGAGTAGTGCAATATTTCTTAAAGGCAAAATATGTGTCAAGCAATTCTGAATTAAGTATTGTAGTGCTGCAGAGATGTCCCAGCCTACAAATCGTATCCTACAGACTAAAGAGAAAATCTTTGTTTGGTGCAGACGATCAATTTTTTTCCTTCTATGAGAATTAGAATGATGATACAAAAATTGATCATCCCCAATATCGTGAATCATATTGCAATATCAGTCAAAATAATCACAATTAGATAATTTCTTCATATCGGGCAGAAGAAATTGTTTAAGCTGTATTTTGTTTATGATGTATTACTTATTTGGTCTATAAAATGTCAGAAAATAGGGAAAAAGCACAGAGTCACAGAGGGCACAGAGTGAAAAGTGCTTGCTGTGTCTAATCAACATATATTTAGTTTTCAATCGTAGAAAACCAGCAAATACACATATTTGTAAAGATCCAGAAGCAGTAAACCTTGGAATTTTTCTAAAAGTCCTATATTTAATTGAGCGATTATTAATCAATAAATTGTTGTTAATTTCTGTTGGCTTATCTGTTTCAATTATAAATTATGCAATCCATTGCTAGGGCAAGGTAAGGTGATGGGTGAGGAAAAGACCAGCAAGTTGTCAAAACCTCAAGCTTTTTCTTTTTCAAATAAAGCACAACAAATAAGGCTTTCCATCTTCTGTGAAAATTATGACACGTACATTCAGGTCTACCCCATGTTGTCCATGTAGGAAAAGTCCAGTGCATGCAACCAAACTAAAAATAAAATATCTATTAAATATGAGAATTGTCAAGCAATATAAACAGAACTCAGTGTCTGGAAGTAAAGCCATGGTTTAGTAACAGGTGGCTGGCTCTGTTCATTGTTCAGATGCGGGGAGGGATGTGAAATCACAGACAGAGGGAGAGACAAAGAGAGAGGGGTTAGGAGAGATGGACAGAGGTGAGGATAGAGACCTCCTTTCATCTGGCTTCTTTGATGGCAGCCATGATCGTCTCTACCACAAAAGACTGATGGCCAATGACAGCAACAGAAAGAGAGGGAGAGCGGGAGAGTGAGAGGGGAGAGATATTACTTCCATTCAGATGCATTCAGCCATACAGGTGTCATGTTCGGAAAACCAAGACAACAAGACTTGTCTGTCATATGAATCCCCAGACTTCACTAACAAAATCACAGCATGACATTTAAAGAAGTGATATGATCTCTGTCTGATTCTCCTTCTCAGAGTTAAATTTAACTGACAGCAACATTTAAACTGGACATCAGGTGAGTTACTAGAACACACATGCAACCTGTCTAGTGTTGCCATAGGTCTTTGTTCAAATCTGTCCCCACTGCACAGTTATCAGCCAGGTTTATTTTTGCAGCAAATTGTGCAATATGTGAATGTTGACAGACTTTATCTCATGAACGCTCAACAAACCCATAAGCTTACTTATGTTTGTTTAAGCAAAGAGGAAATTATTTTCCCCCTTTCTTGCTACTACTGTCCATATAGAGCCAACCATGTCTGATCATTTAAAAAGACTAGTAAAAACTTTTACAATGCATTTTACTACAAACGTTATTTGAAAAAGGTAGTTATTTAAAACCGATACATTAATTATACCAATTTTACACATCAAAGTCTATTACAGGTTTCAGGAGGAGTTCTGCTTATGTGTTTGCATTGGATGAAGCCTTTTGTTGATAAGATTTTATTGATACCAATGCCATTATTGATGCGGCTCGTTGGTCTGATTCTTTATCAATTCCCTTCATGATTCCTGATTAAATATTTGTGTGGAAAACAAGGCATACACAGGTTTTCAGCATCAGTGAAACTGTTTTATGATCTCTGAGTCTGAAATACATAAACTAGCCAAACATAGATACAGTGTAGATTAAATGAGAGAATATTTGTGGAACATTTGTTAAATTTAGGTTTTCTTAGTCAAATTTAAAATTCTGATAAGCCTGCCCGTGTGACGCTCATGTTATAATAATTTTATTATTAATAATACATTTCTTGTAATAGGATATTTGCCCTCGGTAACGGACGTGCTGCTCGGTTGGTCGGACGGTAGAGTGTCAAATCCATGGCATTCTTGGAATTGAAGCCCATGTTGCGTGGAACGATTTTACAGCATTTGGCAACATTACTTAAAATGATCATTTTACAGACATTAGCAACAGCGCTGGTTTACATATTCTTTATAATATGAAGCCACTTTTGGACTATTTCTTTCTCTCCGCCATGACTCCTTCTTATTGCAAGTTTCCAGCAGTTAAACATCATTGTTTTGCAATGTGCAACAGTCAGAAAAACATGATTGCATTGATAAAAGGAATTGATAACAGTGTTTCCCACAGGTTGAGAATTTACTTGTGGTAGTAGGTGGCCCAGGATGTGACATTGCATCGCATAACGGCTGGGTTCAGACATAAAGTAGCCAAACATAGTTTTATGAACTATTTTCTTTATACTTTAGAAAGAATTCTAATTATAATAATATTGTTTTACATATTAAACAAATTAGACTTAAAGATGATACTGATACAGATGAAAATATTGCGACACTATGCTGCTTCTGGCACAATTTCAGGGTGGTTATTAGGGCTGCACGATATGAGGAAAATATGCAATATAAGTTGTTGAATATTGCGATAATGATATTACTTGCGATAAATAAACATATTAAAATGTACTCAGTTCTGCCTTTCTGCTGCTTTCAGTATTCTGCTAAAATACAACAAATTGCTCGTTGAATTCAGTGCCCATATTATGAAGAATATCACTTTTTCTGGGATATGTTGTGTCTCTGGTGTTTCCACATGCATAGAAACTTGGGGAAAAACACCCATGCTGTTTTGAGTGAGATACAGGTTTCTGAATGTCCTCTGCCTTCGTCACTAGCCAAGATGAGGTGGAAAACAGAGACCTAAACACACAGGGTGAAAACAGGGTGTTTTTTGAAAATGAAACCATGTAAACAAATTTTGGTACAACATCAAAATACAATTATGAACCTGAAAATGAGCAGAATATGGGCATTTTAAAACAAATGAAAGTGCAGCTGAGCTCCGATAAGCGGTTAGCTGGATAGCGGTTAGCTCCGTTATAAAGATATGGAGCGGAGGAGACTGCAGCGGACCGGGGTAACAACCAGACTCTGATAAATGATGTTCGGGGAGCTTTCACAGCAGCGTGGCAGCGGTGTTTCTATGGTTTTATTAGTACAGTTCATCCCACGGCAAGACCACCAGCTGCATGCTACTACGAACAATAGCCTCTGAGCCTGAAGTGCAGCGTTGACACTGTCATGCACGCGGCACAAGACTTTATGAGGGTGAGCGGCTGGAGGCAGCTGGTCTGTGTACACAGTAAAAAAAAAAATAAAATACACAGCTGATTGGCAAAATAAATGTAATTTCGGATTTTATCTAGCTGGGCGGGTCTCAATATACCTGGGCGGGGTGCCCAAGTAGAACCTATGTATGGGAAACACTCTGAAGCATACAATTCTTATAGATCAGACAATTTGGAAGAGGTTCTCAACTGGAATTGGTTCAGTCAAATTGCATTGTGGGAAATATAGGCCCCCAAGATTTGTTTTCTTAATACATTCAAGGGTTTTGACAAGGAAAAGAATGCCTGGAATAAAAAGATGCTGAACACATTTCTATCATTTTATTTCTAAAGTTACAGGAGTGCCATGGTAAAATCGTCAGAGTAGTCGTTTACTAGGTACAGTACGTTTCACTAACAAATACGTACATTTAGCATACTTTTAGTTCCAGAACAAAGAATCCCATGTTGTTCAATCTACTTTGAGTGTTGCTGTATGCTGGAGAAGGAGATAGGGCTGCCAAGTAAAGCCAACTGATCTTTTTGTTTGTTTGTGTTTGTGTTGTGTGTGTGTGTGTGTGTGTGTGTGTGTGTGTGTGTGTGTGTGTGTGTGTGTGTGTGTGTGTGTGTGTGTGTGTGTGTGTGTGTGTGTGTGTGTGTGTGTTCTGCAAGCTGATCTGTGTAACTCTGCACCATACCTACCCTGCCTGCAACATACCTCATTTCTTATCCCCTTTCTCTCACACTCCACGTCTGAGAAGGACACGACAGCCAGTTGTTAGCCAACATTTCCTGATAGTGATACTGACGTGACCAGACCTGACCTAATTGCTTCTTGTTATTAGATCAACATCACAGGGCTTTCATTCACTTTCGATGTTTGAAAATCATATCAGATAGCATATCCGAACAGACATTTGACTATATTACACAGAAGTGTGTGTTTCCAGCAGGGCGCTGTATTTCATCAGTAGCACAGGCTAGTGATGGACTAGTCTGATATGGTACATTAGTGATTGTGACTCTTACTTATTACACACAAATGTTATTATTCTCCATTTTCTTTGCTTCTGTTTTTTTATAGAACTTCTTTTTTTTTTACAGAACTTAGGTTCCCAGGATTTGAATATACACAGTATATCCTCATACTGTATACTGATAAAAATTAACTTTGGTGGCTGGATTGGCTCAGTAAGTAGAGCAGGCACACAGAGGTTTATGGCTCAAATCCGACCTGTGACGATTTCCTGCATGTCTTCCCCTTCTCTCTCCCCTTTCTCACCTAGCTGTCCTATCAAATAAAGCCGGAAAAGCTAAAATATCATCTTAAAAAAAAACTAACTTTATCACTTCATTGTTATTTCTCGTCACGCTTCCATTTCCCATTAAATAGAACTTCATTTGAAGAACTCTAACTTGCAAATTGCGAGACAACATGTTTCTATCTAGGCAATGGGATCTGTCAGTTTATTTACTCCTTTCTTTACCAATAAAGTATTAACAACGCTTGCTAGATGTATCTATACCATTTATCCCTGCTTATTCAAATTTGCTGTTCGGGATACGTTGACACCATTTACTTTAATCAGAATCAAACATTTCAACTAATCAGTTACTGCATGAACTTTCATAGATGCACAGGAAACACCAACTGGCTGTCATGTACAGTACAGCTGTTATCAGGCCTTTTCTTCACACACAACAAAATATGTAATTTAGTTTATATTGAATCTATATATGTACTGTATATATCTACATGAAATTACATTGGTAGTCAATTCAATTAAAAGAATTCAGCATTAAAATAAAGCCCCACACAGTATCTCCAACTATGCAATTGACGGATTATTTTACATTGATAATAGAAAAAATTAAACTTACATCTCTCCAGGAGAGCTTGGTTTTATCCACAATGCCAGGGTGAGGGAACCCAACGTTCCTAGTTTCTGTGAGGAGGGAGAGACCAGACATCCATCCTGGAATGGCAGAAACAGCACACTACTGGCTCCACCAGCAATCCTCTCTGAACTGGTAGAGGTTCCGGTCTCTGTCTGAGTCTTAGGGCGAGTGTCATTCCTGTCCTCAGTTACACAGGTACTCCTGGTAGAATAAAGTTTAAATATGTTAAAATTACCTTTTTATTTTTTTATTAAGCATGAAATGAAACATCAAAGGTCTTCAAAAATCCTTTAAAAAAACCTTAATAACATTACTATAAATGTGATCTACGTACCTGTGTGCAGGCAGAAGCAGAGGGGCGTACGGAGGTGTGGAGGATCTATAGGGACACTCCTGGATACAGAAGGCCTGATAACATGTCATCAGCTCAGTCTGGGAGGACGGTGACTGGCAGTAGCTGCTCCGCTCTGGAACCCCACAGGTGGAACGAACAGGAGAGGTTGACACAGGTTTGAAGGCAGCAATGTTCTCCATTCGTGGGAAATTTCCCTAAGAACGAAGATGGTTTTACAAAAATTATTATTCTATTCAATCTGGGTCTCTCTTGGCACTTATACTTGTTGTGGCTGCAGCAACCTGAGACATCTAGATACAATATTGACCTACAATGCCATTTTAGCAGTTCGGAAAATTCAAAGTGCTATACAATGAAACCTATGGGTTATAGAATAAGGTTATGATATAGCATAACAGAATTAGCAGGCAAACCACCTATCATCACACATACTGTACAGTACATTTACAATGTATTAGGACAGGTGTTTTGAATAAAAATAATATAAATGATGCTCTCTGAATTATTATTGCCATTTAGCTGCTTCAGTTTCAGGACCCTGGTTTTGTGCTTGCTGGCTCACTGTCATACTGTCATAACTTACTGGGAAACTTCACCAGAACAGAGCCATCTTTTATGTTATTAGTAGCCTTCACTCCCATAGGCCGTTAATAAGTCTATGGTCACTCCCCGATGTAAGTCGACTGCAGATTTGAATTGCGACAAGTAACCTACAAGATGCTAACAAGAGACTTCTGTAATATCAATACAGAATAAAAATGGACCTACATAACTTAACTTACTCACTGCTGGCTACAAGTTATCAATCAAACACAACAAAGGTTGTCAGTTGAATGGCATTTTGAGCTAACGTTAGGAATCAAACAACCATAGATAGCAAAAACGTTTTTGAAATGACCGCTAGCTTAGCTACAAGCAAGCAATTAAAAACAACAAAAGCTGTCACTGGAATGGCGTTTTGAACTAACATTAGCAACAATCATAGATAGTTAAAATGTTTTTGAAATGATTTCCATCTGCTGTTATTGTTTGTGATGAGAAAAGTTTATTATTTCATGGATTTCACAAATTTCAGTATAACACGTTATGCCGTAAACCGTTTAAATCTGAGCATGCGCGACTCAAATCTGCACTCGACTTGAATCGGGGAGTGACAGTAGATATGTCCCCAGCCACACGTTTTTATCCAAATTAAGTGATATCGAATGAAAAATACCTTATGGAAACAGTAAATTTCGATCAAATCCTGAATATCGACTCAAAGGAAAAACATACAGATTTTATCTTGATCAATATACAGCTTATGCGATAAACGCTGAAGGAAATGTTATTTGCCAAATAAATGATGAATTGTAATTTAGTTTTAGGTCATTTTATGGTTGCAACCCGCCACAAAATGAAGATGCTTTAGTTAATTTGTTCGTTCAGTATTTCCGCTCTGTTTGCACACATGGCAGGTGTCAACAAAGACAGAGGAGACAAGAGACTTTTTGAATTTAATTTATCAAGAACTCGCAAACGAAATGGCCAACAAAGGTTACGACAAGCCGTAGGACGTCATCTGATTAAATGGAAGGCAGCATACATGTCTCTAGTTGTCTTGCAACGGTGCCGGAGGGAAAATAAAAGGCAAGTTGCATCTGCATCATCATAGCAATGTGTCAATAGCGTTGTTGTTTCTTATTATAGCTTGATATGTTGCTATCAGCTGGCACATAAGCACTATTACAACTTGTGCAATATTGATCATTTGTTGGTAGACGGTGCAATCCATTTTGTCTAGAAAACTTTGTTCGCAAATGTTTGCTTGAATGTTGTGCGATTCAGTGCGAAAATGAATGGAAACACCTTCAAATGTCTCAAATCAATTCGATATACCAATTTGATTGCAAAACATCATATGACGTCATTACACACAGGTTTTTATTCTCTTTAAAGCCGTTGGATGGAAACACACTTTTACCAGGTTTAGTCGTATGAGTTTTTTAACCGAACTTCACAAGTTGATGGAAACTTAGCTACTAACACCTGTGCTTTTCCTACTATGAGAGGTCAAAATGTCTGCCGTGAAAAGGCTTCTCTGATAGTCTTAAAACAATTCATATTCATTTGTACATCGTCTGTTAATTATTCTTCCAGTTTTGGGATTACAAATTACAATTGGCTCTTGAAAGCCACTCTTACCTGTGATGAAGCAGATTTTGGACACAGGCTGAAGAGGAGGAGGGTTAACCAGAGGAAGATATGATGCCACCTCATCCCTTTCATCATGTTTTCCACTGTTCCAGTGATCTTTTTCAGGTGAAATAACCAAGAAAAAACAGGCATTGTCTTCCTTTTTGTTATCCTTTTCTCCATTTGCTTGATTTCCCCTTCTGTTTCTGCAGCTGCCAGAATCCCAGTAACATTAGTCTTGCTCTCATCCTTTCCATTCAAGCATTTCCTCCCACTTTTAAGGTCTTTTATAACTTTCTTGTTACATTTGTTCCTTACGTTACACTGCTCCTCTTTCCTTACTCTCTCCATCCTCTCTCTGCTGACCCCTCTGCTCCAAGTTTGTCTCTTCCTTTTTGCCTTCTCTCCCTTCGTTTCTCCCTCGTCTTCTCTCTGTTCCATCCATCTCTGGCCTTTGACCCCACAAGATTCTGGAATTGGGTTCTCCAAGGGGTCCTGCATGGTGTGAGGTTCTAGAATATTAGACCTGGGCTCTGCAACATTCTCGGGGGCAGAGGGATGTTCACGAACCCGGATTTCTTTCGGAAGCCTTCCAGCAATGCCTGAATAAGTGATGACTGTCATGGTTTCATAGTTCCAGGGTTACAGGGACATTTGTTACAGGCCAGTGCCCCTAGAGTGAGGCTACGAAGCTTACCTCTCTGTTACACTGTCTCTGTCACTCGCACACACACACACACACACACACACACACACACACACACACACACACACACACACACACACACACACACACACACAAACCACAACCAAAGCCTTCACATGATAGGTAGGATTTCAGAATCTAGAGGGAAAAGAGAGCAGGAGAGAAGGAAAGAGAGACTTGGTCAGACCAAAATCCAACATGAGACATATCTGAGGAGAGTGAAATGCCATGCATGCTATTCCCTAGCCAAAGCCTACACTATCATGTACAGCTTGATGGAGGCACAGCTCAACTGATACTGCTACATTGCTTTCCCCTTTTCTTCATTTTCCATTGAATTAAACATGCCCTTTTTCCTCTGGCATCTAGCCTCCAAGTTTTTATCCAACTGAACGGGTTTTCACATAAGTTTGTTGGAAATTGAGGCTTAGGCCAAAGCTCTCTTCATTACAATACTTATCAGCTTCAATTTCACATTCTGACATACAAAAAGAGGCTAGCAGTGCAGTCACCTCTAGGGCTGAATTACTTGGACCCTGTCTTGCTTAACCTACAATGTGCGTTGGAAAATAGGAAAGCTCACAATGTATCTAATAACATGTGCTATATGCCCTGCAAATTCATAAATCTATGCAGATATTGTGACATGCTAAAGTATCTGGTGGCTCCTTGTGTTTACCTGTCGGTGTTGACTCCCAGCACAAAGCTCTATCCCAAGTGCAGCGTCAACAAACATTCAATAACACTTGTTGCTCTGGCACGAGTCGGACAAAACAAGCTAACTACCTGTATTTCTCCACACCTGTCTGTCAGTGATAGCAGAAGCCGCTTCAGTAAAAAAAATAGTCCTCTCCAAGCATGACTTGAGTTATCTTGTCCCTCGTTCAAGTCCACAATTCGTCAGAAAAAAAACTGAATGCCAATACAGCTGAACTTGTCAAAGCTCCTCTTTTTTCTCTCTGTCGTACCTCTCTCAATCAGAACATGCGCCACGCGGTGTTAAGGAGATTACCGCGAGTCACCATCTGGCCAGCAGCGCTCCAGGCGGCAGGATATTGGGCGCAAAGTAACGACGAGACAACGTTACAGCGTTTAGAGCCAAGTAACGGAAACATGAGAGCCCTGGGGTCGGCGTGAGAACAAACAGTGCGACATATCCGTTTTGCATCTGTTACAGAATACTAAAGAATATCAGTGACAGCAAGGCATTAAAATGCGATTTTAAAAGCCTAATTACCCCTGCCTGGTAGTAATGCTTTACCCCCCACCTACGTGGGATGCGTCTATGTTTCAGACAAGTGGCTCTCAGAGAAAAGAGGAACGCTACTGCCGTCGCTAGGCAACGATAATCCACTCCAGCCCTTGGCTCCTGCCAAAGAGAGTGCAGGAAGAAAATCATTTAATGGACTAGCTGTCAAATTTATGTTTTTACTTGTACTAAATCACCATTTAAGGGTGCAATGCATTATGGCACTGATGAGAAAATACAAACAGAAAGGAGGTCCTTCACATTATAGGAATGCCAGAATGAGAGGCAAAGGGTTGGCAAGGTGTCTTTTCCTGTCAGCAATTTAATGGCAGTCACCACCAGGGATGTACTGCAATGTGTGTTATTAATGGGGCCTTGGTAATAACTAACCACAAATGACTAATTACAGTACGTGCCTTTGATGAAGCCCCCCTGTATATAAAAGTGACCAAACTATGTATGGTAGAGCTGCTGTGAATGCCATATGATACATGGTTAATAATTTAGAAAATAATATTTTTTTAAGTAGGTTCCCTGTGTGTGTGAAAGTATGAGTGTACTGTAAAATGAGTTGTAAAATCTTATAATAAAGATTGAAATCATCAAATTCAATAACACAAAAATATATAGTTCTATATAAACAGTTCTATCTTTTTATTCTAATAAAAAGTAACTTAAATATAAAGTTGATGGGAATTGTTTCTTCTCTTTTATCGTTTGCAATTCAAATGCTACTTGCACTATTAGCTGTATATGAAAGTGAGGGTATATAGTCTAATAATGATTGTGTGAACATAACAACAAGAGAAAACTGTCACCATCAGATATTATGCATCTTATTATATATTTGACCTTCTAACCAATGTTAGACAAATCTAAAATTTGATTAAATCTAACCTAAGCCAGATGCATGCATTAATTCTCCAGTTTCATAAAGCTGAACATCCACAAGCAAAATATAGCTTCAACAATCCCATCAACACACACAGCAGAAGCATTAGCTCAAGTATGTAGTAGTTTAGACTTCCAGTGTGTGCTTAAGCGCTCTGCATTTAAATTGTGTAAACATTAGCACCAAAAAACACCCTCTCTTATATTTTTACAAGTTTTTACGTTATCATACTAATCGGGTTTGAACAGCTGCAATTTGCTTTGGTTGAACAAAGGCATTCTAACTAGGTTTTAATTAAGTGTTCCTAATGACCTTAAGGAGATTAGAGGTTCGCCTTCTAATCAATACCAGGCAGAGAGAAGCAAAGGGAGGGGAGAGGAGGAGAGGGGAGGTGGCTAGGGGCTAGGATAGAGGTAGGGAGGAATAGGGGTAGGAAAGGAAAAAAAATGAAGACAGTGAAAGACAGAAAGAAAGACGAGGAAGTAGAAAGTGGAGGAAGAAAGCAATGAACTTGATCTGATTTTTTTCTCCAAAAAGGTCATAACCTTATCTACATATTCATTTGAAAATGTTATGATGCCAGATTTCTTCACTGGCCAACAAATTGATAACATGTTTTCATTGTTTAAATTAATCAAGAAAAACTGCCTAGTGACAGAAAGGGGCAATCTGTGCATCTCTACATAAGCAAACATTCACATACATACCATGATCATTTACCCAGAAAAGAGTTTTTCCTTGTATTACCTTCTTCTTTCCCTCTAAGAGGGTGAAAATGACATCAGGCTGGGATCATCAAGAGCTTTGTTAGCTAAGAAGAGTTTCTCTTATACCCTCTTCATAAGATATTTGCATAGATTTGCACACAGTGTGTCCACATGACAGAGAATCTAGTCATACATTGATTGTACTAATTTATTCAGCCAGACACATTCAATTCCAGAGATTGAAGTGCTATCACACAAACGGGATTAAAACCGGATGACGATCGTACAATTAATATTGTCTCATTTTCTAAATTACTAATGTATGACTTATATTTGGCTAAATTGTGTTTGCTGGTCTAATAACATTAAGGGTAATATGGTAAATGTATCGTCTCTCTGAGTCTCCAGAGCAGCATGAATATGTATGGAGACATCCTTGGCCTCGCTGCTGATTAGGAAAAGTGGAATAAATTGATGGTTGGACTGTGTGTTTTTTAGCAAAATACAATATTAGGTTGTACATATGGAGATGTTACACACACACACACACACACACACACACACACACACACACACACACACACACTTTAGGCATCATGCATTCAAGAGCCATTTTATCTCTTGAATAATAGGTGTATATTGGTGAGTGTAAGCTTATCTCTTGGCTGCGATTGATTTCAGATTTTTCTTTCAGTGTGCGCATGTCTGTGTGCACGTATGTTAGCATGTATACATATAGGTTTAAGGAGAATTGTGGAGTTTTTGTTTAACTAATAAAACTAGTTAGTGGGTTAGTGGTCAAAACCTCTGCAGCGTATGAATAAAAACAACATCAACATTCTACACATTTGGTTTTTTTAATGACTTTGGTGCACAAAACAATACCACCTCAGACGAGGTAGATTTTATGGATTCACATTGTGGTTACATTCCCAGCAGATTCCTTCACATCAAGTCCCCACAACATGATGCATCATATGTTTCCAGTTTCTTCCCTCCAGCCATTTTTTTCACAAGACATTATAAGAGGAGATGCAACTGGAATGAACATTTTTACTGTCTTTGTACTCCGGCTTTTAAATTTAATTTAGTGTGCATCGAATATGCACATCTATCTATAGATTGCAGGAACGTCTGTCTGTCAGTCTGTGTGTGTGTGTGTGTGTGTGTGTGTGTGTGTGTGTGTGTGTGTGTGTGTGTGTGTGTGTGTGCGAGCATTATGTGCAATATCTCTAGAACCGTTAGTCCGATGGATTTCAAACTTGGAAAATGTCTTTATATGGGCATGAGTAAGTGCAGTGCCAAGTTTGAGTTTGTTGTTTGGATTAGAAAAATGCAAAATATATCATTAAATATACATCAATAAAAGAAGCACACGTTGGCTTTTGCCGCTCTAGCTGCTAGCCACTCCCCCTCTCACACTGATCACTGACTGAGCAGACCAGAGACAGCTAAAATGTGAAATACACCTCAGAGCTACAAAAATGTGCAAAGTAGCACTAGGCACTGCACTTACTCATGTCCGTAGAAAGCACTGCGCTACTTTGCAAACAATAACTGCCGAATTGACGTTTCAGAATCCCACACATGCAGAGCACAACCAGCTACAGACAACAGGCAGACAGAGCGTGTTGCCACTTACAGTATAGGCTAGGCCTGTAACAATTTACTAAACCCAGGATTCGGTTTGTATCACAATTTTTGACCCAAAATTCAATCCAAACCTTGATTTATTTAGAGAGTTATACTCAGTAAATGTATACTTTTTTCCTGCCACATGGCATCGTTTTGTCATTGATTAGCCTACATCCCACTTTGCAACACAGTTATACAACAGAGACCTTATTTATTGATAGTGAATAATTTCAATGTCGATTGATCCAGAAACCAAAGATTTTTTTGTACCTTAAAATAATGTTTTGAAAATCGTTACTGTGTTTCATTAACTCGTTGGAATGAGACATAAGAATAATGGTAATGGTAACAGAAATGGACAATTCTGCTTCCAACCTTTAGGGGGACCGAAGAGGAAAAGGGCTTTGGTGCTTACAGTAAAGGTGCTGGTTGCTGGTAGTTAATCATTAGCTACTTGTTAATTCTTGGTGGGTAACCTAAGATTACGACATTGTTCAACACGCTCAGTTCTTTTTAGCATAATTGTTTTGACCACACTTCACAACTCTGGGCTAACCCACAAATTCATCAGTAACGTTAACTGTATAGATAGACTAATTTAATGGTAATTTAGCCAGCTAGCTAGCTAGCACACCCGTTGTCTGTCTGCCTCAGTCTCCTGGGCGCTGCAAGGCTTCAGTCGGGATGAGACGTGACAACAATCCCCGTGGACACATCAACAGCCAGCAGCCAGCAAACATCCACTCAATCATAGACAGTTAAATAAATAGACCAACAGACACTGTTGTTCTGGGCTTAGACCAGTGAAGGATATTAAAAGCACTTTTCCGGTGTTGCCTGAGTGTTACTGCACAGCCTCCAACTGAGCTTGACGACGTAGATGTGACGTGGGCAACCTGCCTGAAAGCTGTAAGTCCTCTGGTAGCTGTGCCAAGAGAACTCTCAATCATTCCCAATCAGCAGAGACGGAAAGCATAGGTATATGTTAGGAGATAACATAGACACAGGCTAATAATTGCTAACAAACATGCTAGTTAACATTAGTAATTTAACCTAAACAGCTAATGTAAGTCGAAACTGTCTGCAAGCTTCTCCTGACAATTCGGGATTTGTCGACTATGCGACAGCAAGTTGCGTGGTTATGACACAATCGCCTATTTTTACAAAAACGTCTGCTACAGAGCCATAACGTGAGGTACAAGGTAATGGAGCCTTTTATACATTGTTGTGTTTCTTTAAAAATAAAGAAGAGTCTTTAAATGTTTCAGATGTAAAGTTATTCACTGTCAAAGTGGCGCCAAAATGAATGGCAGTAAATGGCATGCTAACGGCTGGTGATGGCTTCGTAGCATTAAAATGGCGCCATAGGAGCTCTGCTTAGAGAGAAGAGGCTTACCCCCTTGTTTACAATAGCGCTCATTGACTCATTTCCTGCTTCCAACGTTAGCTACATGATTGGATATACCAAACTAACTTTTCTTCACTTTCCTGGAGCATGGGCGGATAGCTGAAAGGAACATCGCAACTGTTGTGGAATAAGGTTGGCAAAAAAAAAGGCACTACGCTTTTACTTGTCTACAAAAAGCCAGTCGCCAACACTAATTATCAAACAAAAGCCAGACTATATAGTATTAGGTTGCTGGGAGCTGTAGCCTACATTCTGTAGCCCACTTCTAAACATAGGCAGAACAGAAAGTAATCTCTGAGATTATTCCTTCACAACTCTATGCAATGCGAGAAAATCGCAGAGCTAAATCAGGCAGACACAGCACTTTTCATCAGACTCACCCTGTGTTGGGTTAATTAAGTCTACTACTAAACAACAACATTACCGTTGCCAAAATGCCACCGCAAATCAAATCCCCTATTTCACCGTTAACTGTCAAGCCACTAAACCTGTATAGAAATGAACACCTCTGCTCAAATGTTAAATGCGTTAACGATCATATGACATGAGAGAACACTGTCTCTCTCTCTCTCTCTGTCTCTTTTCCTCCCTCTCTCTCTACACACACACACACACACACACACACACACACACACACACACACACACACACACACACAGGTTTTTGATAAATGTAGATATGTGCTAATTACCTCTTATAATGGGCCATTTGGTTAGCGCACTGCCACAAGTCTATGAGGCTTATGTCTGATTACTCTACATTTTCATTGTGATATTTTGTGATCACAAAATCTGCAACGTTCTCTGTCAGGTAAATCAGTAAGTTAGGGTATACAGGGTGTACAGGGGAGTTAGATATGAAGTGATTTGGGGTCTTTCTGTATGTAATTTGGGGGTACAATTTGGTTTTGATGAATTCTACAAGCAGCAATACAACAGGCCAAGCAATGGGCCTGTTCCAAACAGGCACATTTTCAACAGGCACTGCACTAGTACATCAAATCTCTTTCATTTTCCTCTTCCACTCACGTCACCCTGGTGTATATGCTCTATTTTGGTCACTTCTGTTCTCCTCTTATACACCTTTCCCACACATACCACTCTCCATAGGCAAAACTCATTCTTTCCTTCATTCACTCTATTCCCTTTTCCCCTCTCCATGCCCTCAATCACTCTTACCGTCCTCTATCACTGCTCTTCTCTTAATGTCCTCTTCTTTCTTGTCCTTGTTTTATGCTGCATTTTCTATAAATAGATATATATTTTAATCCACATTCATCATTTATCCACCTTGGCTCTAAATGAAATGCACCAGAAACTAGATATAAAAAACAATTTGGCTTTTCCAAGGCTTCTCAGATTTTATACCCCTAAGTCACAGGGTGTGTGTTTGTGTGTGTGTGTGTGTGTGTGTGTGTGTGTGTGTGTGTGTGTGTGTGTGTGTGTGTGTGTGTGTGTGTGCGTGTGTGTGTGCGTGTGTGTGCAAGCTTTTTGCCCCCTATTGGGGTTGAGGCCAGTGACACCCTCAGGGCTGTGCTGTCCAATCCCCTCCATGCTGTGTTTCTATAGGATTGAATTAACCTCCTGCCTCTCTTGACAATGCACATACACATAATCATCCAGTCTTTCACACACACATTTTGTATATGCCAATCACCTTTCCCCTGTCAAGGCTATATTATTAGCTTGGGGCACTTCTGCAACTATTATCACTTAGATTCCCCCAATGGGAATCAACCTACTAAATTCACGGAATGCTTATTTATTTTCTTAAAAAGAGTCAGTATACATTGCCCATCATTGGCTGCATAGGCACAACAATACTGTTGGTGTTGTATGGAATTCTATGTTAAAAATGTAGCTGGCAGTACAACTTAATGTTGAATTGATTTCTAACCATGAGAGGGCAAAATGTAAAGAAAAAGAGACCGCAAAACACATAGGCTCTGTATTGCCGTTAACACTTTGCCATCAGCAATTCTGCATTCACTTATAAGTTGAATCTTGGGTTTTTACTACTTTGAGCTGGAAAAATGTATTAAAATATCCCATAAAGTCGTATTTTCCTCAAATGTCAGTTTCTGTGTGGCTTCTCAAACAATCATCACTAAAAAAATATCACTTTAATAAGAATATATGATTTGAAAACATATGTTTTTATGACATTTAAAACAACATACCAATACATTAAAGTAACATGGTTAAAATTGGGAATGACACATTTCCTGTGTTCTCCCCAAACCTCTGACACCGAAACAATTTGGACATTTAATACCCTTTTCTCTACATGGCAACTGAACAATAGTATGGTTAAGGTGTGGATGGGTTGAGGCAACTAAAAGAATTGGTTAAAAAGTAACTTAAAATGCTCATATTATGATTTTTGGCTTTTCCCCTTTCTTTTATTGTGTTATATAACTTTTTGTGCACGTGGTAGATTTAAAAAGTGAAAAAGCCAAAAGTCTACCCAAAAGGGACTTGCATCTTCCAGAGAAAACATTGTCCACAAACTGCTCCAAATGTTCTATTGTAGTCCAGTCTTTACTTTTGTGACAAACATGCGTCACTTTGTAACACACGTTATAATGCTCGCCTAGCTGCTAGCACGGCACGCCCTCATACTCTGCAACCAACTAGCTAGCAGTGTTTACCTAGCTACTGCACATGTGCAACTCCTAACAAAGATGGAACAGAAGTATGATGTCGCACCTTGTAGCTAAAACAGAGAGCTCAACACACAGGGTGAAAAGATGAGCTGTAGCAATGTGCAGTACAACAAAAATATGGTGTTTTTTGTAAATGAAACCACATAAACATATTCTGGTAAACCTCTAAATACAAATATGAACTTGAAAAGGAGCATGATATGAGCACGTTAATTCCAGGTAAAAAGCTGTTTTTCAGGTTGAATGTTTGGTGGTCAGAAATGTGCTTGGTTATTTGTTAATTTATTTATTTTTACCATGAGGTAATCCACTGTGTGATTGTGTAATCCTGCCAGTGTATAATGTGAATGTGTTACAGTACTAATGTGTTCCAATGTTATACCAGTAATTATCTATTTTGTCACACCTGTTTAAAGAGAGCAGACCTCTGCTGCTAGACATCGTTAACTTTAACAGACTACCCTCACAACAATGACATAAAACTGGTATCCCTTTAAATAATAATGTTTTCTGTATTCAATATTTCAAAATAACTAAAAACTAATATTTATAAAATGCATACTTTTTTCGAACTTCATTTCATAACCTTATCTTGTATCTTGACAAACTGTAAACAGCGACGATTTAGTGAAACCGTTTGTGCTTTAAATACTGACACGTGTGTTATTACTGTACATATCAGCCCTGGTAAGCTCTGATTTGGAAAAGGTGGCTGCTGCATATCAAACCTTCCAGCTATATATTGGCCACTAGTGGGTGATTTTAAGTGCCACTAATTCACTGGCCAGTGACACATCAGATTATTTATTAAAGTACACTAACTTAATGAATGGCACATAGAATGGAGAGTTAAAACATTTACTGTCCTAAGAGAGAGATAGAGAGCAATATACACAGAAAGAGGATGTGAAGGGGGAGAGAGAGAGGGAAAGAGAGAGGAGAGAGTGAGAATAAATGGCCCATCGTATAGAGTTAAGACATTAAAAGTGCAAATAGACAGCTGACCCTCTTATAGCTTGCACATGCCACTCAGACACGTGCAGCCACCTTAGTCACTTTACACTCTGCAAGATAGAGGGATGGGGGACAGAATGGGGAAAGGAAGAGGAAAGGATGGAGAATTTGATGACACAAGTGGATAGGATGTTGGAGAAATGGAAAAAAGAGGAAAAAAGACCACAGGGTGATTCATTACGAAGGTCATGAGACAATTAGCTTATGTTATGTTACCATGTTTTATCTATAAATGTAATTTCTGTAATATTTATAATAATAATTTATAACTTAGTCTCCAATATATACAGTATACTATGTATTTATTGTGTATTGTGCCCATATTTTTATATTTTTTGCAGTAGTTCATTCGTTTGTCTCCTTTTCTGTTGTAGTGTGTGTGTGTGTGTGTGTGTGTGTGTGTGTGTGTGTGTGTGTGTGTGTGTGTGTGTGCGTGCGTACGTGCGTGCGTGCGTGTCAGGGGAGCTAGATTCTGTGAAAGGCCATTACCACCATGAGTCCATGTCACAAGGCCTGTGAAACCCAAGGGAACCCTACCACTGATACAAGAGTATACAGGATACACACACACACACACACACACACACACACACACACACACACACACACACACACACACACACACACACACGCACACACACACACAGGCATTCAGAAAATTAGACACATAGTAGTGCATATGGCCACACAACATTGTAAAATTATAAATCACACATGCCAAAATGAACACACAACCACCAACCCACAAATAGATACACATAGACATAGTTATCCATACATTTATATACACACACACAGGGGGTTAAATAGCCTCAACACAGGCCTTTGAAACACCATCAGTGTGAAGCTGCCACACATTAGCACTTTACAGGTCACAGCACCTAAAACAGATATGGTCACACTTGGAGACGGACCCTTTTGGCACTGTATTAGAAGGAGAAAATCATCCACAGTTTCTCTCAAACCCAATAAGAACCACTCTGAAATTAAATCAGACTCTAGTATGAGGTCTGAATGAAGCAGCCCCTTTGTTACTAAATGTTCCACTTAAAAAAAATCGTAATAAAACTGCAAGATCTTCCCTTCCCCAGGACATGAAAGGAGCTCCATTGCCTTTATTTAAAAAACAACTACCCTGCAAGCATTGCATTGTATACCCAATTGCCCACTGTAGTTCGTGAAATAGTCACAAAATTTTGTCTATTGATTCGTGGCCCGACACGGACCTGGACACGTTTTTTATTCGTGATGCTCAGCACATTTTTTGAACTAATGTATGTCATTTGGAAGCATGTTGTCTACCCTGGCCATAATCATTGCTCTATTTTTCTTCATAGCTTAGATTTTGTCGGTCATTTAGCAACAGATTAGATGCGACAAAGATTCCTCTTCGTCAGCTGTGACAAAATAGAAGTAACTAACGACAGTTAGCCTCTGAACACCTCAACCTTGTTGTTTTCCTCATATTTTAGCTTTTCTCAGTGATCTTAAATTCCCTCCTCTTTAAATGTATATTGTGTGGTAGACAATATAAACTGATTGATTGTTTTAAGGCTGTGACACACTGAACGATAGTTACATGGGTAACTCCAGATTCTATTAGTATAGGCGTAGCCCTCTAAGGGCTACGCTATTGGGTTTATCCCTTCGCGCATGCGCAGTCGTGAAGATTTTCTTTTCCCGCCCTTGCGTCCAGCACGGGCCTCAACTACGTCCGCATTTACTGTATATGTACACAGCGGACCCGTTGTTCGTCTCCCAAAAACATCAGCTTTTTCTTCAACTAATGTTCTGGGAGCAGGTGGCCCGTACCTTAGAGGGCTACGCCTATACTAATAGAATCTGGAGTTACCCATGTAACTATCGTTCTATTTCGTATAGGCTTCGCCCTCTAAGGGCTACGCTATTGGGCTAGGGCGAAGCTGATGTAGTCTATGCCACCTGCGACACAGGGCCAACAAGCCGAACATAGACCACATTCCCTACAACAATGTAGGCTCAGTCAGTCATTCTTCTGATCAAGCCTGCCATGCCAATGGCGTGGCCTGAAAAGTTCATAAGGCCCGCAACATGATGGCAGTAGTTAATCATTAATGGAAAATTGTGCGTGAATAGCCCTGTTGTGCATGCGACGGAGTGACATGATTATCTCCGTGCATGTAACGTGATTATGATCATGTATGGGATTAAGAACTGCGTCTCACCAAGAATACTCCAGAATGAGAGTGGTGAGACAGTAGAACAGTTTCTTTTTTTTTTTTTTTTATTGCACGCATCCAACACGGCATTACGTGTCGTTGACTGTGGACAGAACTGAACTGGACATGGAAGGTTCAGACATGTCCCGCAGATAGAAACGGATGAAAGGGCACGGGGAAGCCCACGAGGCTGCCGCACAGATGTCGGCTACTGCCATGCCTTTAAAAAGAGCCGCAGACGCCGACAGAGCCCTCGTAGAGTGCCCTCGGATGTCGCGGGGGCTCTGCCCTTCCATGCTATAAGCTTGAGTAATAGCCTCGCACAGCCAGTTAGACAGACGCTGTTTTGAGAGGGCTGATCCTTGGGAATGTTCTCTATAATGCACAAACAGCTGCTGAGTTTTCCTGATATTTGCCGTGCGTAAAACGTATTGAGAAAGAGCACGCACTGGACACAACCGGTGGGAAGCCTCCTCCGCATCGTTGGCATGAGGCGGGGGGAAAAAACCCGCGAGGGAAAACACCCTCGACCGAAAACCAATCGACCAATCTCTGTAAGCGTTCCCGTTCAGCAACCAGCCCCACAGCCTCTGGGTTATCACCGGGGGGTGGCAGATTGCGCCGTTCAGCTGCGACAGTGCGTCTCCCTGCCACGGAATCTGCCAGGGGGAAGCCACCAGCAACTGAACGAGGGTCGGGAACCAGGACGCGCTCGTGCGCTCTGGTGCCACCAGAACAATCGACAGGTTCTCTTCCTGGATGCGCTCCAGGAGGCGAGGTATCAGCGGAACCGGGGGAAAAGCATATAGGAGGGTTTTGGGCCAGGGCTGGTGGGAGAAGGCGTCTACGCCAAGGGGAGGGTTGTCCCGCGCGCTCAGGGAAAACCACAATGTGCACTGTGTGTTCTCTCGTGAAGCGAACAGATCTACCTCCGCTTCCCCGAACCTGTTCCATAGCGTTTGAACAATAGTGGGATTCAATCTCCACTCGTTGTGGGAGGGCCCTCCCTCGACATCAGGTCGGCCGCCCGGTTCAAAAACCGGGGATATACACTGCTTTGAGAGACAGCAGATGACTGTGCGCCCATAGCAGGAGGCGTCTGGCTATTTCCAGCAGTTGGGCTGAGCGTATGCCGCCCTGGCGGTTTATGTACGCTGCCGCCGTCATGTTGTCTGTACGCACGACGACGTGTCTCCCGTCACCACCGGGTGAAGTGTTTCAGCACTTTCAACACCGTGGACAGCTCCAGGCAGTTTATGTGGGGAGAGGGGAGGAGGCCAGACCCTCCCACCACCTGTGACTCGCACATTCCCCCAGCCAGTGAGGGACGCGTCGGTGTACACCGTCATATATGACGTCACTCTGCCCAGGGAAACCCCGGAAGACAGGGTCCGGGATTCCCCAGTATGACAGGTCTGACCGGAGGGAATGAGGGATGGACAGCATTCGCCATTTTTGGCGAACGGGATCGAGCCGTTGACGATGAAACCACCTTTGGATCTTCCTCATGTGGAGGAGACCCAGGGGAACCACCGTGTGTGCCGCGGACATCATGCCCAGGAGCCGCATCACTGACAGCGCTGACACTGTTGTGTGTGGCCTGAAGCGGGACAACAGAGAGGTCAGGGCAACCTGTCTCGGTGCTGATAACCTGGCTCTCATTGTAATCGAGTTCATGTCCACGCCCAAATAAACTATTGATTGTGCTGGGACTAGAGCGCTCTTTCGCCAATTTATGGCAAAACCCAGCGTTTGCAGGTGCTGCAGAACCTCCATAGTCTGTAGCGCCGCCTGCTCCCGAGAGGGGCTAGGATGAGCAGATCGTCCAAATAAAAGAGGACTCTGATGCCCTCTTTCGTAGAGGCTGGAGCGCTGTTTCCATGCACTTGGAAAAGGTGCGGGGGGCTAGCGAGTACCCGAACGGCAGCCGGTTGTACTGGAAACGGGCCCCTTGGAAGGAGAACCGCAGGAATTTCCTGTGCCTGGGAATGATTTGGACGTGAAAGTAAGCGTCTTTCAGATCCACGGACGTAAACCATTCGTGGCGGCGCACACATTCCAACACGTGCTTGACGGTTAGCATGTGGAAAGGGCGCTCCATGATGTATCGATTGAACTGTGACAGGTCGAGGATGGGACGCAGTCCCCCTGACTTCTTCGGTGTGAGAAAGTAGAGAGTAAAATCCCCGTTCTCCTCTCCTGGAGGGACGCGGAGATAGCTCCGCTCAACAGCAGCCCTTCTAGTTCCGACGTCATAGCGTCTGACTCTGCTAGGGATGATACAGTAGTCTCCAACACGCCCGCGAAAGGAGGCGGGGGGGAGGCAAACTGGAGTGTGTAACCCCGTGTTATCAGTTTTGACATCCATGAGTCCATGTGTGTCAAACTGACCCATGCCGCGCTGCGCTCTGATAGCGGGCGAGCACATATCTGAGTGTTGTTCACCGACATGGCAAGCAGGGAGCGCAGAGCCCATCCCGCCGCTGGGCGAGACGAGTGATTGTGTCGCCCAGCCCATGGTAGGGCTTTTTCGAAAGGGCAGTGGCCAGCCGTCGCCTTGTGGGGCGGAGCGGACACTGGGTTAACGTGTCCCTTGTCCCGCCGGCATCGCCGTGGGGAAGGGTGGTTGAGCGGCGTCGTCCACCGTGGGTGGATCATTCCCGCTGCCAGCATAGCGAGGAGGCAGTGGTGCCCGTGCAGCAGCGGTCTGGTGTGTTGTGTGGGGAACGACTGTCATAACAGCACGCTGTTTAGAGCAAACAACGGCTGTTTGGCTGAGGGAAACGGCTCTTTAGTTGTGAGTGTGTGGCCCTTAAAGGGCCGTTGTGTTTCCAACCCTCAGCTGGGGAGTGACAGGCGATCCCCGCGTCCCGTCATTGCCACCGTCTTTGCTGCTTGCAGGGTGGCTCGGGAGGCGGATTGGACCAGGTGGGAGCCGCTCTCATGGGTCTCCGGCCCCGCGTAGCTTGCCGGCCGTGTGGAGCCGGTTGCCGCTGCGGAGGGGACCAGGTGGGGGTCCTGAAGCCGAAGCTTGGGAAGACGCAGCCGCAGCAGGTGCTGTGGGCGCTTCCTTTGTGGCGGTTGTCATGGCGACGGCGGGGTTGTGAAGGAGCCGTTTCCACGAGCCGAGCCTCCGGCCGCTCCGCGTCCTCCGCCGCTTGATGGAGATGAGACGTGGCAGTCTGTAGGCGGGGCCCAAGTAGTCCATCGGGAGCTATGGGGCCGTACAGAAGCTCGCGTCTAACTTCCGCAGGCAGCTGGGACATGTGGAGCCAGATGTTTCGCTGGGCCACAGTCTGCCAAGCCATGACCCTGGACAGCGCCACCGTGGACGCCGTGGTAAGGGTGAGGATGGCGGTCATGGCTTTGCCAATTTCCGTGGCCAGCTCCGAGGGAAGGGCGCCCGGGGTTGTGGCCATGGCGGAGACGGCAGAGGCCAGTAAGGCGATGTTGTTTTGTGCCGCCAGCCCTTGGGCAGCACATTGGTGGGCCCGGTCAGTGACTTGGGCGCACACTTGATCTTGGGGAGAGGGAGGCGGGCTTCCGGTGGCGAAAAAGGTGGCTTTCGGGAGCAGAATTGACGCCAGGCTCCCTCCAGGGAGGGACCGAGGGAAATCCCGCGTCTGTGTCGCCTTGAACCCGAGTAAACGGGGCGTAGCGAGAGACGGGAGCCTTCAGTTTCCCAGGCTGTGAAAAAGCCTCCTCCACAAAAGGCTGAAGCTCCGCGAAGCGCGGCCAGAGTGGTGCCCGTGAAGAAGGCTATTCCTGGGCGTAAATATCCCGCTCAAAAGGCCGCGAGCGGGGGCTGGCGGCTCCGCTGGGAGCGCTATGCCTCTCAGCTCCGCCGCCTTCCTGATGATCTCCGGCAGGTCAGCGAAGAGAGCTTTAGCGGTGGAGGTTGGAGCCGACTGAGGCAAAAGGGAAGGCCGCTTAAGCGGTGCCCCTGGCCGTTCGGGAGACGGGGAGAGCTCCAGTGGGAAAGCGTCAATCGCCGTCTCAAGGCCCAATCCTCCCAGGGGGGAAGAGGGGGATCCTCCCAGGGGGGAGGAGGGGAAACCAGTTACGGAGGCGTTGTCCGAGAGAACTGAGCCAGGGGACTCATGCTCATCGAAAACGCCGTCCGCCAGTGGTTCCAGGGTGTCGCCGGATTCCCGTTTGTCTGCCCAGCTGCCGTCCCCGTCGCCACCAGCCTGACAAACCAGAAAAGTTTCCGCCCGTCGATTTAGCTCTTTAGATGACAGGCGGGCACAAAACTGGCAGGAGGCGTGGCGGGTGAGAGCCTGGCCGGCGTGAACGGCGCCGAGGCAGGTCTCGCAGCGGGGGTGGAGGTCCGGCGGCAGGATGTAGCCGGTCCGGCAGGAGGGGCAGATGCGAGCACCGCTGGAGAGTCTTGAGCTTGTCTTCATACTGCGACGTTTGAAGAAAAAGTGGGAGACGAACAACGGGTCCGCTGTGTACATATACAGTAAATGCGGACGTAGTTGAGGCCCGTGCTGGACGCAAGGGCGGGAAAAGAAAATCTTCACGACTGCGCATGCGCGAAGGGATAAACCCAATAGCGTAGCCCTTAGAGGGCGAAGCCTATACGAAATAGAACCGATAATCGCCTCGCCGTCTGGCAAGGTCAGTGACTCAAGTCTGTTTGGTGTGCTCCGCGCCGTCGTCCGTCGGAGGGGCAGTCGTCCTTAATTTTGGCCAACCTAACATGCTTAGTCAGAAGGCGGGCGCTGCCGACAGTCGGACGCAAATGACCAATCTGATTGGTAGAGTGCTAGCCCCGAAACAAGGAGCGGGATAAGCATGACTAGAGTCTCTCAAAATCTGATGAAAATCTTTTAAACTGACTTTTGTCGATCTGAAATGAAGACAGATTCAGCAACTGCATGGAGTATTTCTTGCTTAAAATATTTTGTGAAACACCTTTTTTGAACTATTTTAGTAAAATATGAGACTGTATTCTGAACAAGCCGCCATGAAAGTCTGGCGATGAATTTCCAGAGAAGCTAGACACACGTGATGCGTTCGTCCAATCAGCTGCTGGTTTTCATTTTTGGGCGACAATACAGATTAGTGCTTTTTAGTGATAGTAATTTTTCTGACCGACTCAGGGAGACTGATCAGTCCAACTGCCTTTTCTGCCGAGGGTCGGCTGTCTTGTTGGTGCGTCAGGGGCATTAAAGAGAAACTTACATCGTAGTTGGGGGTGCCTAGAGACAATCAATGGTGAAAATCTCCTAGATGCCATTAATTCTCTCCCCCTTGTCTCTTTAAATGTTGGTGCCTAAACTTAGCTTTCGTCACCGCAGGAAAGTCAACTGAACTGTAAAGACAGCCAAACGCAAAATGGGGGAGAATTTCACGGCACGGATGAGAACACCAGTAACATTAACAAAGACGTTCGGTTACAGATGGACGATGTTCTATGTTTACAACCTTAATGCTACCGACCAAGCATTAGCATGAGCTACTTGTCAATGTAGCACATTATAGAAATGTTATACTGGAGCAATCAATATTGAAATATCATATCAATAAAGTAGGTGTTTGCTGTATTACTGTGTTGCAAAATTGAATGTAATCAATGAAAAAATGATGCTGTGTGGCAGAAAAAAAGCTGTATTAAAATTACTGAGTATGATTCTCTGACATTTAATGATCATACGTGAATGTATCATCGGGTGTATCCTGTGTTTTGATGGAAGTTAGAGTAACTAGAAGGGGTCAAAGATTTTTCGACGCCACTTACAGGACACCAAACAGAACGTCTGGTGTCATTGAAATAAAATTACAGATTTCTCTGGGTTTGAACATTGTTGGAAATATTTGGGATAATGTGAGGAGAAAACAAAATATATAACATTTTAATGCAGAAATATTACAGGTTGTACCTTTAAGTTGTGGAAATATTGGTAACATTCAACTGCGCGGCAGCTACGACCATCCAGACTAATGGTGCCATTAGGTGGTATGGGAAGCTATAACTGTGTGTCATTGGCATAACAGTTAAACTTATGTAAATGAAGAATAAAATAGGGCTGAAATATCAACCCTATGGGACCCCCAAAATAATGTCTGCTATTGATGAATTGCCTTTGGTGACTGAAAATCTCTTGTCAGAAGGATGAGTTTTAAACCATTGAAAAACCCAGCTCACCACAATTATCAACAGTGACAGACCGGGGTTACATCCTCCTTTGAGTGCAAAAAGCTGTGTCATTCATCTGTCAATGGCTGTGTATAGTAAAATAAACTTGAGTGGTATTTCCTTGTAATACAAAAGAATTCCCATCAATTTAAATACTGAATTGAGACATTGAAAAATAAGACAGAAACTGAGAAATGTAGGAGGAGGAGACTATGAGAGAAAAGAGGAGAGGAGCAAAATAAAGGCCAGAAGGTGGAGGAGGAGAAGAGAGGAGTTAAGTTGGCCATTAGCGATGCGGCATGCGGAGCCCACTCTTACATGCGTTCCACAAGGTTAACGATAAGAGCCCCTCAGCAGCTGAAATGCTCAAGTAGCTTTTATCGTATCATAATAATGAATCAAAGATAAAATAAAATAAATGAACTCCAAAAGGCAAGCAAGTAAAATAAAACGTATGTGCAAAGAGCCAGGTGACCAAGCAGCAACCCAAATAGAAAAGAGAGAGACAAATTGTAGGAAGACAGAAGGAAAAAGGAATAAAAATCGTGCTCTCTTTCCACTAATCTTCTTATGTCATCTGGTTGAAAAATATTTGCCTGCGGGTCAGGGCTCCCCCTGTTAGAAAAAGGCTTCTTCACGGCTCTCTGCTACATTAAATATCTGGCCTCTGCATCCCATTTACTGCTGCTGGCTATTAAGGGGGAGAGAGAAATGGGAAGCATGTTAGTTTGACAGAGCAAGAAAGAATGGAATAATGGCAACAAACTTCATGCCACAAGAACAGTATTTTCCCATCTGCCATTAGCCTTATCAACAAGGTCTAGAACCCACCCTGACACTCTCCACAGGCTCTACATGCATTACCTCTGGCTCTACTTACTCACTCTGCTGTGCTGCTCTTCTTATTTTAATTTTAATTTTTAATTTTTAATACATACTGTGCATATATATTTATACTTATATTGTTATATTATGGTGCTTGATTGTCTTAGTTTGTATTTTTATACATTTTATTTATCAGAACTTTAATATGGTTTGATGTTCCTCTGTTCTGTTGTGACAATAAAACAAATTATTAACTATATAACTATATATTAATTATATTTAGTGAGAACTCATAAATAACTACAAACAACTAATGTTAAGGAAATCTGTTTAAGTTTTGTAACGCGTTTCTGAACGGCATATCGGATTTTTACCAAATAGACGTATCGGTATTGGCCTTAAAAATCCTTTATTGGTCGGGTTCTAGTGTGTGTGTGTGTGTGTGTGTGTGTGTGTGTGTGTGTGTGCGTGTGTGTGTGTGTGTGTGTGTGTGTGTGTTTTGTGTCCTTGGCAAGAGCAGGAGATCTGGTCATTCAGAATGGACAGTAGTTAGCCACCCACCGGAGCAAGCTGTTACTTCCTTCTCCATCCTCCCCCTCTTCACCTCCCTCTCACTCTTTCCATTCATTCGTCATGGTTCTCTTTCATTTTACTTTACATGAAAAGATGGTAGTTAAAGGAACAAAAAACGGCGTGACAATAGCCTAGAGTTCACCTTTAAATCCATGTGTGAATGCTCTTCACTGCTGGATAAATGAGCATTTAGCAAATAAATCATAAACATCTTCCCTCTTCCTTGACAACTGCAGCTGTAATAAAGTTGCCAAAATTCATAATAAAGCACTTGAACACTGTTACAAAAATGACGCAAAATTGTATATGGTTAATTTCTTGGCCACATTGGTAAGGCCATTTTGGTTAGAGCAAAGAGTTTGATTTCTTTCCTGTTTGTATGGTCAGTCATACTTGATGTTTTTGTCCTCTAGTTGGATTGTTTCTTACTCAGACCACTCTGGTTGGTACAGTAGGTACCGGTGAGACATGAAAATCAAGCCAAGAAGTCCAGTTTGAATAACATACATATTAGGGGTGCACGATTCATAAAATGTCACGATTAAATTTGATTCGATTCAATCGATTTTACGGCTCAAGATTCGATTCAAAATCGATGTTCTATTCAAAACCGATTCTCAATTAAAAAGATTCACTCCCATGTGATAGTATACACGCCATTACAAAACAAAAGAAAAAAATTTAATTTTGGAATTCTATGTATGGATTTTGAGTGTGAATCAATTTTTTGCACATCCCTGATATATACAGTATGTGTTTGATGGCTTAACAGACAGTGATCATCAGGTAAGGAGTAGAAGAAATATGACATTAGTTACAAAGTAAACGGTAACACTTTACTTGAAGGTAGACATGAGTGACCCGGTCATGACACAGTCATGACAGACACATGTACCCTAACCCTGTCCCTAACCCTAACCATAACTAGTCATAACAAAACCGAATGATGTCATAAATGTTTATGACTTGTTTATAATGTTTATGACACGTTCATGACAGTGTCATGCCACTCTTATGTAGATACCTTCAAGTAAAGTGTAACCAAGTAATCTAGGCATGCTCACAAGTATTTGATTGGCCGACGCAACACAACTGCTGGATGATTCTGCCAAAGTAGAGCTTCAACTTTCTTTGCCGGAGCCCTCTGCGTTGGCAGCCCTGCTGCACTGCCGGCCTGGCCTCATTTAAATAAATGTGGTGGTGTTTTTTCATGACTGTTGTCTGTCTGTATGAGGTGTAAACATAATCTTGCCAAGTACAGCACTGCTGGAAACTAGCTTGCATGCTTTGTGAACTATCTCATAAATTATGTGCTTATTGTTTGTTACCTCTAAAGAAAATATGTGTATAAATCAGAGACAAAAGACAGGTGTCAAAACTGGAAGCCTGGTTTTAATTGATATTGCTCTACTGTAATAATCCTGAAAGGCATAGTCTGAAGTAACACATGTAATGTTTCAACCCATTGTAGATTAAGTTACAGAATCATAGGTCTCTCTTTTTGCATTGAACAATATATACAATGTGAAATAAATACATTTACACAAATGGACATTATTGTTGGAGCACACTTGTATGATACACGTCACAAAAATATACAGGTTATTGTTTTTTTGTTTTTCTTTCTTTTATTTACTGATGTGAAGCACATCTAAAATCTACGGACATGTTTTTAATAACACTAGAGGGTCTTCTCTCATACACAACTCTTCTCCACCAAGCCAGGGTTTTTTAAGCGTTAAATATCCTTTGTATCCAAATGTGTCACTGCTCTCTTTCTCCCTTAAATATTTTCTTCACATTTGAAAATCAGACTGCAGGGGTAGCTGCAGCACAAGTGGCAGTTACATTTGGGGATTAAATACAACTAAATGACTAAACACTGTGGAGCTGTAGATAGACACAGTTTGGCCTTAGCAGATTTCAGGGGTAGCCATGGTAGATGGACAATCCTGCTTTGTCCCTAAATAACTTGTCCTTCTGTTCCAGCTCAGCTATTGTTACATAGAGTTTTTGCAGCTAATGGATTTAAGTTCCAAATGAGGGCGAAAACATGGAGCCCAAAGTGCAACCAGGTCAACCCAGACAGTCCTTTTCCAACACTCCTCATAGAAAATACCAATTTGGTTTGTTGTCATTCATATGGTTTCAACACTAACTGATAGCTACAACAGCACTTAGATGTATAACACAAAACACAAAAAAGTGCAACTCTTGTCTCGTCATTGCACAGTCATCAAAATATTGCTTTTTAACAAAACAAAAAATGTTGTATGAAAACACTTTAATCTTGGACATCTAAATAATATCTTGGCTATTAGCAGCGAGTTATACCAAAACCTTTTGAAAGAATCACACAATCTCCCTCCTGATATTAGCTGGTAGATTTATTATTCTTTTTTATTTACGAGCAAAACAAAGTGGCATTCAGTGAACCCTCATTTTCAAATAAACTACTTGATTAATAAATTAATATGTAAGTTCATTTAGAAACATCTAGAACTACATATAAGTATTTGCTGATTTATAAATTTAACTTGATTCCTTTTAATACATGTGTCAGTTGTTTAGCTTTTAACCAATTCCAACTCAGCCTTAGCCACCTCAGGGAGATGTGTAACATCTTTCATCGTGTTGAATTGTTTAGGATCGGTTTGACAACTGACAATTAAATAAAAAAAAGAAACAGAAGAGAAACAAAAGTAAGTAATGAGCACCTTTCTTTCATAAATAGTCTGTACATTAATGTACAGTGGTCAAAAAGAAATACCATCTTTCTGACAATGAGATGGTGTTTTATGTTACAATCAAAACAGGAAATTCAACTCTGTCATTAGGGATTTGGCCTACAAATATATGTTGTGCACCTGTGAAATAATTTGTGTGTATATTTCCTCTCTAAAAATGTTATATGTTCATGTTTAAGACCTTTGATGAGTCCTATAATCTCTGAATGTATGCTACTTGTAACGCTGAATCTATACATGTGTATAAAGAGGAACAATGATTATAGTAACATGTTCATTAAAGGAGACTTTGAGTTTAAATCTTGACTTTGTGGTTCTTAATTCTGGGGCCAAAGCAGAAACGTGTCCCACAACGTAATGAGTGCATGGTGAAAAGAAACAGCAAGTGCAAACTAAACGTGTCAAGCTTTTTTTCTTTAACTTTTCCCATCAACCCACAAAAAAACTTTTGTCCTGACTTTCATATGTCCGATCACTTTTTACGCTTTGTTGTAAAACAAGATATCTTCCTGGGAATGAGCTGAAAACAGGACACAACAATGGGGGGAAAAAAGTTTCTCATCTTCATCTTTTCTCTTTTTGACAGCTGAAACGGTAAAGATGATTTGAGTCGAGCTGTATGGAAGGCAGTTATGTACAGCAAGTTTATCAAAAAAGAGTCACCTACAGTTCTGAATTACTCGAATGTCCCCATCGTTATTTAAACCTAAAGATATACAGTATATTGTTTATTCTACAGGAAAGTTACACAAATGATCCCTTTTTAAATACTTGTATGGTGTTTCTTCATTTAGATGCTAAATATTTCATTATTTATGTATAGTTTGGTAAAGATGAATACTGTAATTTGATCTTGGTGTTTTAGTTACGTTTCTAGAAGAAGAGCCTTATATCTGGTTCGGTTCATTGAGAGAGAATCCGGTGACCAGACCCCCGGCGGGCTGATCCGACAGACAGGCAACATGGCCTCTACTCTACTCTGTGTTGTCTAAAGAAGAAGCACACGGCACAAGAACGGGAATCACCACAAGAAAAACTACACAGCAACTCCTTAGAGGACTCAACAGAGGAGGAAAGGGTGAGACAGAAAGACTTTAAAACAAAAAAAAACAGATCAAACTAAAAAAACAGGGTTTGTTCTTGATAGAAAAACAGAGAACATGAAACACACATCGAGGCTGAACTACATTTTTTTTTCTTTTTTTTCTCTCGATTTTGTTTCCAATAAAATGTCTTATGTTAGAATTATAATCTGTATAATTTACAATATACAATGTTTAAGAAGGCTGAGAAATATCCCTTACTAATAATACTGATGTTTGATACAGAGCTTGTGATGTTAGAGATCAACTATACTTAAACTGCAGCGCTCCTCAGCTGTGACAAGTTGCCATTTTATATTAGATTACACCGTCATCTACAATACACATTTTGGCATTCTTATTCGGCTAGAAATGACACAGTGATTCAAAAAAAAAATATTCTTTGTCTGTCTTTACATGTTAAAGCTGTGATCAGTCAGCCATACAATCTCACTATGTTGAAATCAATGTTTCTTTACTTGACTGTAAGTTCAGCTTTCCATCTAAATTAAATAAACAAGCAACTTTTGACTTTGATTTTTTTTTAAATGCCTGGAAATCACTATAAAAATGACCACTTTAAGTCTTCGTGGTTACAGGTTTAATTAATTAAGGTAATTAAATTCACATTTTTCAAAAATGAACTTTGAGAATCCACTTGAAATACCGGTTATGTTGTAGATTGAGTACAACACAAACTAGTAGACAAGCTAAGCAAAGCCACCTGTAATGGATTCCACCATACAAATGACTCTGAAGACTAAGCTATTATTCCTTTCATCAATTTAGACTGTATTTGGTAGGATTGTTGGTTTTCACCATTACAACACATAAGCATGTCCTTTACAATTTTAAAAAGCGTCTAACAACATGAAGTGGAATAGTGAGCTAACATAAAACTGTTGGTGTGTGTTAATTACAATTTCTTTTTTTCATTTTTGGATGATTTGATTTTGCTAGCACCATTTCCCTTAGCACAGTTCCAGATTTAGGTTATTCTGATGGTCCCCATACTTGACCACATGGCTGAAGAAACAAACGTCTTAAGGACAAAAGCTGTGTATGACTGAATAGCTGATTTTAAACAAAAGACTTGTTCTTGTTTTAATCAGATTAAAAGTGACAGAAAAAAGCCTGGTTACAAGAAAGGTGCAAACATCAGAACGATGATATAATTGCAAACTGGAGTTTTGATCTTTTAGCTGCTTGTGTTACTTCTTCTGCCCTTATGACAGCCATTCTTCACACAGCTTTTATGTGACAGCAGCATTTAGAGCTTATCCTCACATTTCTGGTCCATATTTGTTCCTGTTTAACCTTCTCTAACAACGGAAATATTGACTGTTATCTAATAGCTTATGGCAAGTTACACAGAGAGAAAGAGAAGCTACAAACTCTCCTCGAATCCCCATCCTCTTTCCCAAAAGACTGGCACGTTATGTTAATATTGCAGACTTAGTCCATATGCACAAACCCCTCCTTCAAAATCCACTATTGCTCAGAGTTTTCTAAGATAAACGCTGATTTGTTAATACATTACTTGCTATAGTTATATATATATGATAATTGCTGATAGTGGTCAAGCTGATAGAAAAAAGCAAAGACCTATTGATTGATTCAATTTTAAGAAGACAATATTAATAACAAAAACAAAGCCGTGTTATATGTCATATACAGGATGACAGTTATTTACAACCCTAATACTGGTATCATTGCTAAGCTTATTTTCAAGATAGAAATAAAGAAAAAAATAAGGAGTTTGAATGCAACAATAATTGTTCTTCACTCAGTTTTGTCAGCACACCTTTCCTTCTGGTTTATATTGCGTTGAGTGACTGAAGCGCCGCCATCACTCCCTGAATGAATCACAAAAATGTCTCTGTGCTGACGCAAGAGATGAGCTAGAAGTTTTGAATGCGGCGGAGTAAGGAGGGTAATACTGAAGTGACACTTTGCAGTATTTTTGGAGTTTGGGTAATGAGCAGGGGCTGGAATATTCTTTATGCCACACTGACGGACTGAAATCTTCACTGACTTTTGTGTGGAGAGCTACAAACCTCGGCCACTGAGCGGCTGAAAAGGTTTCAAACAGACGTCCAAACACAAGAGGAGTGTTTGACAGAATAAATGCAGAGAATGTGGACTGAGCCTACAGCTACCAGTTGGACAAGCAGGAATTCATCCATGACAGTATAGGTCAAGTCTTATTTTGTTTAAGTAATATTTTGACTTATAAACTCAGTCAATCACACCTCAGGTGGTTTGAATATTTGGAAACATTCATTTCAGCCACGTCAAGTGTTCAAACACTAATTCTATGGTTATACTGACAGGTTTGGGAGGCCAGGGTCACTGGTCCTCAACAAATACAACAAGTAAAAAGTAAAGTTTCAGTTGAAGTAGTCAAGGGAAACCAGGAACTGAATTTAGGGAGAACCAGAAAGTGTTTACAGCAATGGTTTCCAACTCTGGTCCTGGCCCTGCTGGTTTTCATAATAACCAAAAAGATTATTAAATAAGTGAACTGAACTGGAAAAGAAAACCAGCAGCACTCTTGAGGCCCAGCATTGAAAGCCACCGGTAGATCAATCCAGAAACGGTTTTGGGTTATGTCACTTTACTGGTATCCTCTGAATGGATGAGCTCCATTCTTTGGCAGGGCAAATCTCCTCTTCTTTTCTTTCTGTCCATCCATCAAAATTTCATTGTACATGTCATTAATACTTCTTTAGTGTTCCTTTTTCTCTCCACTCGTTTTATTCTTGAACACTTAAAAAACTCTGTCGGGGGAAATAACGAGGGAAAAGGAGACACGATTGCAGTCTTACAGTCTCTCAGAACTAAAATGAAGAGTTTTCAGTTTCTTTTAAATGTGTCCTCATTTAAGCGTTTTTCTTTAATAACATCTTAATTGTTATTAAATGCATAAGTGTTTTGCCATCTTCAATGTTCGGAGCCATTGTGGTAACTGTTGAGTGATTGTTATTAGTTTTTAAAGGAAATATCTTCTTCCCTTGGTAATATGCGGGTCATGCCAGTCTGTCAGCATCTTCCCCAAAAAACAAAAGGTCAAGTGAGCGCCCTGTTGTCATAGACAGTGGAGGTTATGGGGTTCAGGTAAGAGGTTTAGGTTACTTGTTTATTCATACGGGTGTGTGTCAGCAGACGCACTTGAGGGACATATTTATGTGTGTGTGTGTGTGTGTGTGTGTGTGTGTGTGTGTGTGTGTGTGTATGTGTCTGCAAGGTCATTCAAAGTGAGACTCAGACTGGCATCTAGCTGTCCTTCCATCTTTTCTCCGTCCTCAGACCTTGGCTTCCAGCAGCTCCAAGAAGAGTTTGTGCATTGGGACTTTGCCGTCCTGCTTGATGCTGTAGAAGTGTTGCACAGCCTTGGTGGAGGTCTGGCGGAGCAAGGGAGGGTCATGAGCAGCTTGCCTGCCCGGCGGGATCCTCCTGGTGCTGGGCAGCCTCATAGTCCTGCAGGGCCTCGTGGAGCACATCCTGGAGCTTTTGCACTGCATCCACGTCTTCAATGTGCATGGAGTCTGGAGAAAGAAGGAAGAGAGATTCACAACTAAAATTCAAATATGAACAAACAGCTTTTTGCATTTGTAGTAAGGCCCAGAGAGGATGTTTGTTAGGCTAAATCTGGAAATGACATTTATATTGTTAATGCATAAGCTTCACATAATTCTCATATGAAACATATCAATAAAAGGAAAATAGGGGGTTATGGTTTGATTCATTTGTTCTATTATTAGAGTATGATGCAATTGGGCAAGGCATTTAAAATAAGCATCAGCATGCAGTGAACGTTTGTGCTGACTGAATGCGTATGTTCTGAATTTTCCAGAAATAAAGGCAGACATGTTTTGCAGTGCAGAAAGCTACCAAATTACTCTTTTCAGATGATGTGAAAGAGTATGTGTCTCTGTCAGTACCTGTGCCCGCTCTGTCTGCTGTGTCATTGCTCAGTGCTGCAATGGGGAGAGGTGCTAAAGATTCAATCCAAAATCCAAACAGGCTCAATACAAGGATGCTACTGAACGCCACAAACTCAGGGTTCTTGACGGTGTTGAGAAATGTGATTTTGACGTATATCAAAAAGTGCTAAATACTTCTCTACATTTGCATTTGAATAGAAACCAACTTCAGTGCTTCAACTGCAGACCAATGAGATCCTTTAAAGTATAATCATGAATACAGTACTTTACAATTAAACAATCTTTCAAAAATGTCAGTACACTTTTTAAAAATTGCTCTGTAATATAGATTTAAAACCTACAATTTCTAGTTCGGGATGTTAACGGTAACGGTAAACCACAGTAGAAATGTTGACGGTGACAATTATTTTATTTTCACGATGTGGAAACCCTGTGTTTAATCCTTTTTAGCTTCATCGGAGGCCCCTGAAATTGTGCTCAGACAGGCTCAGACAGGAGAAGGGGACAGAATGCAGCAGCTGTTAACTGACTTTTTCTTTATCTTTTTTCTTTTCTTTCCCGTTTTGTTGAAGTGATGTGGGTTGCCCAGAACGTAAGTTAAAACTATTCTGTAGCTTGCTAAACTGTCATGGGTTTTACTGCCTCATTATTATCAAAAAGTGTTCTGCTACGATGTGGAAGTTTAGCCCGTGTTACGTCTTGACATTTCTTTGGAGAGATATATATATATATATATATATATATATATTATCGTCTTGATAATATTACTGTTGCTGTGCTTCTTATTGCATAGCTGATAGATGTGCAGATTGTTTAATATTACTTGTGCAGCCACGTGTTGATATTCAGGTTGTGTTTGCTAGCAACGTGCACTACTATTGTACTGTTTGCTCCGTTATTGATATGTGTGTTGTGATAGATGTGGCTTATTCTCAGTTTGTGTTACTGAGCAATACGTTACATTTACGTTAATTATTACAGAGAAATTTATGTAATTCTTAGTATTGTTTCTTGTTACATGCTGGTGGCTATAACATTTAGTATTGGTAAATAATGTTCATAGTAAGTCAAATTACTATTTATTATACTTATATTTCAGGACCACAGCCAACTTCACATATAATGTCAAATTCAACTTCATACACTTCATGTTGGATCTCAAAGTCAGACATCTCTGGTTCAAGTTCTTACCGAACACACTACCGTGGGCCAGTGTTTTAGTAGCCAGTTTTCAACTTAATTTTTCAAGCCTATTCCCTATATTTTTGTAATATCATAAACGCTGTTACACTTTTTGAAACTATTTCAGCTTGTGTAGGCTAAACAGTGCTTTCTGAAAATACTGAACCCCTTTTAAAAATACTGTGATATTACCGAAAACCGTGATCATTTTGGTCACTTTAACCGTGAGGTTAAATCTTCATGCCGTTACATCCCTATTTCTAGTTGAAACTAAATCCAGGAATGGGGCTTTAAAATTAAGGGTTGCTCCTTTCTCTGTCTTTACACTGTGGGTGTGATGAATGGACATACAAAGAGACGAGTGGGTGGAGAAAAAAGAGATAGACTTGTAGAATGATGGAGAGATGCTGAGAGTCTGTGTGTGTATGTGTGCATAAGCATTTGGCTGCACACATCTGTAATCTCTCTTTGAGCTGGCATATAAGGTGCGTTTCAGCATATGTGGCAGTAAAGGCTGAGAATGTCCTTCAATAATAATGCTCCATATTGCCCCTTAGGGAGGCAAAGTCTTAATGTGAGCTGGCCTTTAGCTCCCAACCTCCGATCAATGTCTCCAATCAATGACTACATGCATGTTAAATAATAATCACAAGCCAACTATTGATAGGCCACCCCACCCCACCCCAACACACACACACACACACACACACACACACACACACACACAAATTTGAAGCGGGGATGAGACCTATAAGTGCATGTAGAGACCTTAAAACAATGATATGGTACTTCTCACATCATACAATACTTCTTATACAAACAGATGCTTACACCTGCTGAATACTAGTACACACAAATGCACGCACGCGCGCACCAACCCACATGATTGTACGCTAAGTGTACGCTTAGACATACACATACACAAACACAATCAAATACGAAGTGTTGGATCTATAGAGTGTAATGCATGTATCAGTATGCAGGACCAGATCAGTCAGTGGGTTGGATTCTATAAGGATCAATAGAAAACTCAGCTTTTATCTGTTCACAAATTTTCTTATTTTTCCTTAGTTTATGTAAATAAGAGTGGGTGGTCCACACGTCTGGATTTGGTAGCAAACTTTGCTGCTAAGTGATATTTTGCACAGTGGAAAGCAGTATGGGGGAGAAGAAAACTAGATTATCTAAGGATAATAACGTGGGTTATAATTTATTTTTTTGTTTATACAAAAGGAACATAAAATATAATTTACACACAATACAAACTTCTGTTTTGCAAATCTATGACTCACCTTTACTTTTGCTTTGAACTATCTTCTTTTTGTTATCATTGCAAATATTTTCATGCCAAATGTTTAGCTGCCCCTGAGGCAGTTAAAGGAGAAGATAATATATAAACTGTGCAGACTTTATCCTGATAATACACATGCTTAATGTACATATTTAATGAGTATTACTGTTGGTTGCTATTAAAAAACACTCACCTTGTCCTTGTTAATCTTGGATTTGTAATGAGTGGTTACCTAAATTACAGCCTCTAATGACCATAAGTTAAAATTAAGTTTAATGAGTTTCACATTGTTTTTGATTAATACAGTTTTTTTTAGTATTTAAGCTGGTAGACATGGCTGCTGCCTGTGCTATGACCCACAGTACACTCACAAGTAAAACAGCAGACGTTAATGAGCACAAGCGCATCAGGCGGTTAAAACACACATGTTAACACGAAACCCACAATGCACATACACACATAAATGAATTTACACACACACACACACACACACACACACACACACACACTTGCACAGATACATGTGCCTTTCGTTTCCCATGGCTAGTTTAGCTGTCTCTACATGTGGGGCACGTTTGCTAACATTTCTTAAGGCTTGGCTTCATTAATGCAGACGATTAGCATCCTGTGAATTAATTAGTGTCAGTGCCCTTCAAAATGCTAATGCTAGCATTCTGTTGTCTCTAAGAGCGAGTCTAGAGAGTCTAGGCAATGATACAAAGTTCTTATTTGGGCGTCAGCTGTTTCGATATCAATCAGTTAAAAGAATGACTATTTCAAATGTGAGTATTCTCAACAGTGAGGTAAGCCTTCAATGGATAATTACTCTTCTGATTTATCTGGATATTGTCAAACTGGAAAAGGGATTTAAGGTCTGTATGAGTTAATAACATACCATTTGCAGAATAAAATAAATACACCAGTTTGATATTTCCTAAATTAGTCATCTACCTTTCCAGCTCTTCATCTGCCTTCAACTGGACAGTGACACTATTGTTTATTCTTGTTATAAGTATACTGATATTGGGATATTTCTGGCAACCATTTTCATAATTTCTTTATCATTTATGTTGAATTTCAAGCAAAAACATTCTCTGGCTCCACCTTGTTAAATGATAATAGGTAAAATAATATTTGCTTTTGGGTGATTTGAAGATGTCCGGTTGGGAAATGTTATGGACCAAAAGATTAACTGTTTAATCAAGAAATGAATTGCCAGATTAATCAATAAGAAAAATCTTCTTATTCAGTGACAGCAATAATTGAGTAGTATGAGCTTCATCATGTTGTTTTCAATTGTAATAGATTGTACAGGTGTACCTACTACTTCTGTGTACATTACCTTTAACGTTTAAACCACATTTTCACTCTCTACCAGACCTGTTAACCAATCTAAGCCATTAGAAAATTTAGAGGCAACAAGGACTATGTAACAACTGTTAGCCAAATAAGGCATCATAACCATCATCATGATAATCAACACTGTTGTTCAGATGGCAGAACAAGCCAGCTTTCCCAACTGTCAGTCAGCAACATTTATAAGCCAACACACACACACACACACACACACACACACACACACACACACACACACACACACACACACACACACACACACACACACACACACACACACGAATAGGCCAAGCCAAGAGATTGATTGTCACATAGCCCACAGGAAAACAGCATGTCAATATTTCCTGCATGTGCATGACAGTGTGTGATGTATGTGTGTGAGCAAACATTTTTCAGTGGCTCACATTTAAGTACACACCAATGTTAAAGTATGCGTTTATGTATGATTCAGAGAGATGAAATTGGAATATTTGAGAAAAACGTGTGCTTGTGTGTGAATGTGTCCGTGTATGTGTGTGTGTTGATGGTGGCAGAATCAGAACAAAAGGCCCCTCCCTCCTTATTCAAAGCTTGCCCATTGCATTCTCACATTTAAACACATTGTATTGACAGCTCCCCCCCTGTAATTAAAGAGTACTGAAGAGCTGGCTGGCTTCCAAGACAAAGTTCAAAAGACGGGTCATGGGAGGAAGAAGGCGTGTGTGTATGTGTATGTGAGAGAGAGAAAGAGAGAGGGTGTGTGTGTGTGTGTGTGTGTGTGCGCGTGTGTATGTGTGTGTCAGTCAGCTGTCGATGCAGCTGGACACATCAGAGAGGGGGCTTTATTGACAGACTTTGGGTTCTAATGATTTTAGCTTATTTAACAGGCATCTGAAGAGACGACTATGCTAATTGTAAAAGGGATCGCCACTTTGTTTAAGGGTGGAAAGTCGGCTTCAGGTTGTAGATGTGTGTGTGTTTGTGTGTATGCATGCTTAAAATAATCATTGGCTTGTGTGACTATTAAGAGTTGGCTTTAGCAGTGAAAGTGGGAAGTGTATGTGCATGGGTGTTTAGATGCAGAGTAATGAAATCAGTCCTTTGATGATTCAGTTTAAATGAGTCCCATGGGACTGGAGATTCCTAGGATTAACTCTTTTTCTACCAGTCGCGTGCTAACAAACAGACAGACACACACAGAGATAAAAACAGGAAAAATTTCAAACCTGAGTTAGCCAAAGCGATGGCCTTAAGAGCAACAAATTCCTCCTTCTCTAGCTTCATAGTCTTGTATTTTTTGACCAGCTGAAGGATGGCATTGTTCAGGTCCAGAAGTCCAGCAAGCTTCGACTGGTCCTCGTCCATTATGTAGTCCTCGGCATACACTAACTAAAGAGAGACACAGAGATAGAGAGGTTGCAAATAAACATGCATATTTATATATTCCATCAGAGCAAGAAGCAAACATAAAGCGAAAGAGGCTAACCTTGTCTTCAAAGGACAATGAGCGGTACACAACACGTAAGATCAAGATCTCCATCCATGCACTCTGCAGTAGACTCATCTGGTCTGCCAAAGACAGCGTAGAGAAACCTGGGACGGAGAA
>JABXJD010001047.1:5000-47500 GCA_013375575.1 Percina caprodes | reverse complement strand
ATTTGTGTTAGTGTGCATACTGTTGCATGCTGTGCAATGTAAGTGCTCCCTTGTCATGCTTTTCAGTGTGTGTTTGTGTGATTGTGTATGCACACATTTCAAACTGTTTTGTACCATACTGCCAGACGCCGGCCCAAATGAACATGGACCCCCTGTGATGGCTTTGGCCAAGCTAAAACAACACACACAAGATATACGCACACAACAAGCACGCTGACAAATGCTGTCACACATGCACACACATCCACCAGCTGACCCGATTACACAGAGATGGGTAATGAAATGGAAACAAATCCACCCAAAGAACCAACTAATTTACACTCACATACAAGGCACACACCCACAAACATATGTATAGTCAATTAGATTATAAAAAACATTATGTGTCAAGTGAAGTTAATATTATATCGAAGTGCAAATCACAAATTAAGTTTTATCTCATTCAGAGAAAAATCAGTTTTGGTGATAGTTTTTAGTTTACTTATATGAAAAAAATTGAAATAATTGCCTATTCAACTGTACTGCGTCTGCATTGAATTGCACCTATCGTAAATAAACAATAAATAAACAATGAACAATAGTTACACATTTTTGTTCAATTGTATGAATGAATTCAGTATTGGTACACTATCAGTTACTTTTCTAATACACATATGCACACACAAACATGCGTCATCACCTTCACCTTCATCCCCTCTTAGTTTGTTGGCTAAAATATCTTTTTTCTATTTCTTTTCCCTCCTACCCTTCCCTCTCCTTCCACCATATCCCCCCTTTTTTCTGTGCGGCCTCGGGGAGAGTAGAGCAGTCATAGGGTTGCAGTAGCCTCTAATCAGTGTGAACAGCAAGCTAATTACCAAACCCTCTGCCCTGGCTGACTGTTAATTGCATACATTAGACACCATCAGCAGCACTGCAAGATTAACACTTAAAATCTTCCCATTGCTGTAGTGCTCTGTGTGTGCGTGAAAGAGAGAGTCAAGGGGAAAGAGACAGAGGTGGAGAGGAGGGTCGTGTGCTGTATTCTCTACATGTGTGGTGTGTGCTGCCTCTGTGGTTGCGGGTGCTAATATTTAACTCTTAATTAGAGCCAAAATGGAGACGCGGCAACACAGAGACGTGTGTTGAGTGTTATAGCTTTTGCTGTGGCAGGGTTGCTTGGGTGGGGGCAGACGGACGTCGAGGGCAACCCAGAGTCTCTGTGGAGATGGAGTGACATTAAGAGCATTGCAGTGGAGGGATTTCAAATAATAAAATATCAATATTTACATTTTAATTACCCACTTCTAGCCCCGCCAGGGCCATGTCAAGGAGTGTGTGGGTGAGGGTGTGTATGTGGGCATGTGCCACAACTAGTTCCAATGGGGCCATGACTTCTTGTCTCTTTATAGAGTCAAGAGTGCTGCTCTGCTTGACAATGGCATTGGTAAAATAACTAATTTCTATACAATTTCTGTTTTCCAACATTATTTGTTTTATCATCCTTTTTTTACTTGTTTCTTTCACTCAATCCATCCCATCTTCCTGTTGCTCTGTATCCTGTCTCTCCCTCCTTTGACACAATGCTGATGCAGGCAGGAATGACCACTCTGTGTGTGTGTGTGTGTGGACAAATCAGTCAGGGGAATTAACCATGTGCACACAAAACTGAGAAGCTTAGACACCAACCTTCTCTGCTCTCTCTCTCTCTCTCTCTCTCTCTCTCTCACACACACACACATGCACGATGACAACACCAGACTTAATAAGGAGGGCCAGGGAGTGACATCATCACTAGTCTGGGCTTTTACATTCCTCTATCACACAGACAAACACACACATGCACGCACACATGCACGCACACACACACGCACACACACACACACACACACACACACACACACACACACACACACACACACACACACACACACACACACACTGACAGACAGTTTTGAAGACAAAAAACACTGAGTTGAATAATTAAAAGAAGGTACAAACTGCATGTAAAGGACATAAGGTGAATATTTCTATGCCTAACAGACAGCGCGACTTTGGCTTTGTTTTGATGACGTTTTGCCACTCAAAAGCGTCATTAAAAACACACTAAGACACTGATTGGACCTAACTTCAAAATTCATACCCCAGGGAAAGTCACCCCATGTCTGTAAAGACTCCACAAGACACACAAAGGATGAATCTCTGTCAGGCCATTGGCAGCATCCAGTCAGGGGCATACAATGTTGCCAAGTACTGTATGTTACTACAATTCTGGCAGTTGGATAAGTGTGCACCACATCTCATCAGCATTGTTTGCCAGTTCTCTATGTGGAAGAAGTGAAAAGGAGGAATACTTTCTGGGGAGTACTATCTAGCCAGTGGTTAAATTATGTAAACTCAACTGGGTTAAGAGATCAAACAACGTTTTTGAATTAAAATTCTATCTATCTATCTATCTATCTATCTATCTATCTATCTATCTATCTATCTATCTATCTATCTATCTATCTATCTATCTATCTATCTATCTATCTATCTATCTATCTATCTATCTATCTATCTATCTATCTATCTATCTATCTATCTATCTATCTATCTATCTATCTATCTGTTTACCTACCTACCTACCTGTCTGTCTACCTGTCTGTCTGTCTGCCTGTCTAGTCGGTGAGGAATTCATTTTCCCAGCTTGTTCAATTAACTGGGTTGTGACAGTCTATTGATCTCTTGGTGGATTAGCTTTTCAGAACAATATCCTGTCATTACATATTCTCCTGAAAAGAGTAAATCCATAGTCCAAGCATCAGCAAATGGGCAGCCCTGCAGTCTAAAAAAAGAGCAGGAGACTATTTAGGATTATAAAAAATCTCACACTTATTTTGTCAATGTCAGAATGTTTTGATATTGATGTATAAATAAAAACTTGCTGATTGTGGCTGATGTTTAAAACAAAACCCAATGGTCTCTGTCCAAGCCAGTTGTCTGTATATGAGATTATGAGGCTGTGTTGATTCTATCTTCCTAATCCTCCGTAGCTTTCCATAAAGAGAGAGGCAGAAACGCCACAGGGATTAATTTACCATTCACAGATTAGAGATATGGTCTCCAATATCATCATCCAGGACAAGCTTTGAGAGGAAGGGCTCAACAATGGAGCAATGAGGAAAGAGAGAACAGAGAGAAGGAAAGAGACATACACAGACTGAAAGAAAGGCAGAGATGAAAACAAATGTGCACAGAGAGACAACCTCTCGTAGAGCATCGTGCCTTAATGTCCTAGCTTGAAGACACGAACATTAGACCTCATTCCACTTCCTCATCTGGGCCTGAAAAAGCCTGGGCTGAAAATCTTAATTAATTGTCCAATAGTGCTGCGGGGTCATTATGCATTGCAATAAAGAAGCGTGTAATTATGAGATTTAACAGCCATTACCAAGGCCAGGAACTCATATGTCATCATCAGCAACCAAGCCAGTGGTTTAGTCGGGCTGTGTGTGTGGCTTGATGGACGACACTCACATGCACAATACACACACTTGCATATGTACATATTGTATAAGTATAAAGTGCTACGATGTAGCAGAGAAAAATGTTTCTGCTCTTGTTTTGACAAACAAACAGTTGTAGGTATATACACATGCATGCAGGACACTAAAAGGTGAACAGAAGCTGAAAATGCATTCAGCTGAGAACACACAGAGAAGCACACACACACACACACACACACACACACACACACACACACACACACACACACACACACACACACACACTTGTCCACATGCCCATCAGTCTGACCCAGACAATAAGGCAGCCAGCTGTGATAGCAGCCTGCAGATGAAACATCCCATCACGATTAAATAGACACAAATATACACACATTATTACTGTGTGTGTGTGTGTGTGTGTGACGTGCGTGTTTTGTAAGTGCATGTGAACACACAGTGAAGCAGTGGACCACAGACATGGTCCTCGCCACATAGCAGGTGGGAAGTGACACACTTATATAAGGATGAAGTACTGTGTACAAATACATCCACACTATACAATGTACATTACTGAGAACCAACCAAAAAAGTAAGAACTACAACACAAATATACATATTTGGTTCTTTCTATTATTTTTCTCCAGTTTACCCTAACAAAAAGAACCAACAAGCTAATGGGTGGTTATAAATAATAAAAAACTATTTAACATATTGTTATTCTATTATACCTTTTGATATTTCTGGGCCACACACAGGGGGTAGTCCCAAACTGTTGCCTATCTGCAGATGTTTTCTTGTATACAGTTGTATAAGTGTGTAAGGTGTACCTGTCTTTGTGTGTTTATACCTATATAATTTATATATATATATATAATTTCCGCTGTGTGTGTGTGTTGTGTGCACAGACCATAAGTCGTCCCAAGCTGGTGACAGGCACGCTCCAATCCTATTTTCCCACCTGCTTATTCCCTGATGGAAAGGATGAATCCTCCGGACTGTTATTTAAGAATGATGGTTGGAGGATGGGAGAGAGGGGGAGAGAGAGAGAGAGAGAGAGAGAGAGAGAGAGAGAGGTAAAATAATGGGGGGAGGTGGAAGAGGGAGCAGGAGGAGCATCAGACAGAAAGGACAAGTGAGAGTAAAACAAAGGGGGAGTGAGGAATAAACTAAAAGTAGAAGAGGAAGAAAGAGTAGAGAGGGGGAAAGGAGGTGAGGATCAATGATGGAGGTAAGAGAGGGAGAGAAAGGCAATGGTAGGAGAAGAAACAAAGAGATTGAGCAAGCAAATAAGAAAAAGAGAACATGTAAAGATAAAGGGGAGAAAAGATAGAGACAGAAACAGTGAGGAAAGTAGATAGATAAGTAGAAAAGAAAGAGAGGATGTGGAGAGAGATAGAAAACTATTTCATGCTTGTCTGTGAACTTTGCATGAACCGACAGAAATAATGTGACAAGCCTGTCCCTCCTTCCACTAGATTTGCTGTATGCATAGGTGTGTGATATGTGTGTGTCTGTGAATCCCTGTATGTGTGTGAACTCTTTATATTGCTTTTGATGTGTGTGTATGTGTGTACATGTGTGCCCTAACAGATAGAATAGGATGATGATGATTTGAAATGGAGTTTGGCCTGTGCGTAATTATGATCATCTATCTTTATGCCCCGCCAGCATATCATATCATATCACATCACATCATCTCTCTTTCTCAGGAGCGCGCGCACGCACGCACACACACACACACGCAAATTGAAAGTAGTAAAAGCTGACTGTTTGCTAGTGATGACTTAGATGATGATGGGCTCAGATGGTGTGCTGATTTATTTGTTACTGCTTGTCTGATGTCACATATTATAAAACTGTGCACGTCTGTATTTGTGTGGATTTGTGCACATTCACTGTGTACTAGTTCTACTCCGGAAGTGTACGTTTGTGTTTTCATGGGTGCGTCTATGATGTATGTATATGCCTGCTTGTTTGCATGCTTATGTATGCAGCTTGTGTGTGTTTTGTGTGTGTGTGACAGACATTATTTGATGCAGATTAGTCAGTGTACTCAGATTGCAGGCTGTGTCTCAAAGGCTGATAGACAAATGAATTTGATTTGCTAATGTAATCAAACTAATAAGAAAAACAGCAATGGGCTGCTGAGCGCAAATCTCATGACTTCAATATTTGTTTTTTCACACTCACTTTTACTTGAACATCTATTTAGTGAGAGCATTTTATGATTTCATTTTTTTCAGAGATTGGAATCAAAATTATTAAAATTACTTTTTAATCAGAGGCTCTAATCTGAAACTGACCAGAAAAAAACAAAAACTAATTTTCATTGGACACCACTTTTAAAATCAGTGTCATTCTTAATATTAAGGTAATTCACTTGTTAAAAGTGCTGATGTTAGTAAAGGTGCTGTTGGTGATGTAATCATATTTTCTTTATGCACACCACTCCACTATCATAGGCTGCCACTCTTCAAGTGACTTTTTTATTTTTCACTTTAAATTCAGTCGGTCTGATATGGCGTGTCACACGTGAACACAGCGACAGCTGGTAACATTTGTGAGGCAAGTTGTGTGTGCATGTATGTGTGTGCATGTATGATGTGTCAGGTTGCTTGACTCTAAAGGCATAAGGTGTGTGTCACCACCAAGGTGTGACCTGATAGAAGTAACACCAGTGTTACAGTATGTGTTTTTAAAGCAGACACCTAAGGCTTTGCATGTTTAAGTGTCATTATAGGCACACTGTCATGGAAACACTGTCAACATGGTGATGACAAATCACAGGGCATAGGACAGACAGGACAGCCAACACAGACTGAACTGAATTTGTAGGTGAATCTGTGTGTGTGTTTTCATCAAAACACACATTTTTATACAAAAAACTTCTTTCGCAAGACCAGAATCACAACATACATAACAATTCAGAGACCCTTTACAACTTAGATCAGATATAATGTTTATCTATATATTTATTGTAATGTAGATAGGCACTGCATCCTGTAGTGATAACATCAGTATATTATAATACGACTATTCATCTGCTCTTATCCAGACTATCCCTCAGTTGTATTATATTCAAACACAGCATTGTAAGTTGGTGGGAAATAAGTTCATTTTATGATATGTTGTTTATTTTTCATGCTAAAAAATCCTCCTTGACTGATCTCACCTTATTAAAACTATAAACACTACTTTGACACAAACACAGGGACAAAAAGAAAAAGTAATAAGATGGAAGAAAAGCTATGCATGTTTTCCCTCCAAATGTTTTCTCATATTGATTCCATGCATCCAATACCCACAGGCTTAATCCAATAAAGAAAGCCCAACTTAATCCAACCATTAAGCTCAGATATCAAATATTCTTTTCATAATTTGATTTCATCAATATTTGTTTTCATCTGCAAACAGGAGTGTGTTTGTTTGTATGGGCTGCAAGAGGAAACCATGGTTGTGGTCTACTGGAAAATAGGATGTCTCTCATGCACAAATGTGGACAATGGAACACACACACACACACACACACACACACACACACACACACACACACACACACACACACACACACAGCAAAAACACATTCTTGAAGACATCAACTTCTAAATGTATTATGTAGCTAAGGGATGAGCAGAAATGGAAATCAAACACGTACTAGAGAGCACAAAAGAAACCAAATTGACCAAAGCAATGAATCAGATTCTACTAAAGTCATATTCATGAGATGATCTCATTAGACTCTTATTTAAAAAAAAGGGCAGAGTCAGATATATCACTTCAAAGAAGACAAAGTGCTGTCAGTTGTGCTTCCTTTCTTCTTTATCTGAACTGGCTGAAACAGGTTTGTTACATTTTCAGGCCAATAAAGCCTCTTGAACTGAATTGAACATAAATGTTTACTGTTAACATTTCTTACGTGTTTGAATAATTGGCGCTTACAGTAATAGTTACAATTTTGATTGATTGATTTACGCAACAGTTTATATGATGAGATACTTTATGAGAAAATAGATTTGATAGCTTGAATATTTCTGAATTTCTCTGCAATTACTGGAATCTTCTACCATGCAACTAAACTTTTAAACCTTAAAACTTTTTTAAATCTTAAAAATTTTAAAACCTTTCACCTTTGCATGTTATGCCTATAAAGGAATGCTTGGACACAGCAATATGAATGTTTTTATCTCTTTACACTGTGCTGAATGTGTGTGTCTATGTGAATGGACTGTTTGTTTGTGTGTTACTGTAAGAAGGCACCCAGCATGCTGTGACTGTCAAGGTGAACTAGCCTTAGCCGACAGAATGGGGGCAAATCTGCTTGTGTGTTTGTGTGTATTTCTGTGTATGTGCTTTCATGAGTTTACATGCACATGTGAACCCAGACCAGCCTTTTTATTGCAGAGGGTAATGGCACTGAGAGGGACAGACAGACTGGAAGATGAAGTAGGGGAAGAAATTAGGCCAGGTGGAGGCAATATTGTTTCAGAAGTTCCATGCCAATAAAACCCATTGATGTAACAATCGGAAAAAAAATAAAGTGTGTGTGTGTTTGTGAGAGTGGTTTGTTGAGAGATATTTCTCTTCTGATTTACCACTCTATGACCCAAAGCCCAACAACCTCTTTGCTGATTGATGACAACACCCGACTTAATAAGGGGGGCCAGGGAGTGACATCATCACTGGTCTGGGCTTTTACATACCTCTAACACACAGACACATGCACATACACAAACACATGCACACACGCACGCACACACACACACACACAGTACTGTTCTGCATCTCAAAAATGTTATAATGTGTGTCAGTGTTAATTTAGAGAGCTGCACTTCCAGAGTCAAGGTTGTGGGTATCCATGTGCGTAAATGTGTGTGTGCATGTGTGTGTTTGTGTGCGTCTTTGTGAGAGAGAGTGTGTGTGTGTGTGTGTGTGTGTGTGTGTGTGTGTGTGTGTGTGCACGCAGAGGTTCCCCTTGGCTGCTGAGACTCAACATTTGATTTGCTAAAAGGAGTAGGACACTTCTATTAATCAATATTTGCTGACTGACTGGGTGCCTTTCTGGCTGACTGACTGGCTGTGCAGTTACTTGACTGACTGATTGGCTAACTAACTGACGGACTATCTGGTAGTGTGAATGACCAACTGCTTGACTGGTTGACTAAATCTCTAAGTGAAAACCATTTATAACATGACCAAAAGAGAAAGAGCACAGAAGAACAACAGCAGAGGTAAAGATTTAGGGAGGCTTTGCTCATTGGGTGCCTGACGTAATATGTAATAATATTATATTATAATTTTCCAATGTTAGACAAAAGGCATTTTTGAATAAGCTGTTGATCAGACCGTTTCAAAATCTATAAACCATTCAATAAACCCAATCACTGTATCTGTGGAGACATACAGACAGACAGAACCAAAGAGAAAGACAGTGACGGTGGCTGGCTGGGGCAATGCAATAAGAGGGGAGATGGGAGGCGTGGGAAGGGATAGGGGTTGAGAGATGAGGTTGACTTGATAATGAAGAGGTTAAGGATACCAAGGAGAGAGAGGGTAGGAGGTCAGGTCAGAGAGAGAGGGATAAAAGGAGGGAGAGGCAGAAAGAGACAGAAGTAGAGAGCGAAAGAAAGAGGGAGGTCACACAGGAGGTTGAAAGAGGTGGGGGATATTTAGCCATCGGGTCAGAATAGTATTGTGTTAAAGGCTCTTTGGGAGTATCTAGGTTATACTAAGGTAATGTATGTGACCTCCCTGCTTTCCATTCTCTTCCCATTTCCTACACTTTTCTTCTCTCACCTTAGCCTTGTATGTTTTATTTCAAAACTCCTCTTCAGTTCTCCATTCTTCTTAATCCTAATTCACACCCATAAGTAGTAAAAGGAAGAAAGAGAAAAGATAAAAAGAGGCCAATAAAAGACTACAGCAGACTGAAAGATAGAGAGAAGCATGCAGAACATGAGGCAAGAGGACTTCCCTCATCACCTACTATCCCATCACCACCACGGCCACCCAAACCCCTTCTCCCATATCTCCATAAAGGGCGATTAAATGAATAGACAGACAGCAACCCCCGTCCCTCTCCCCTCCACCTCCCTTCCCCAGTTTTTTACAGCTCAATCATTCTGTGTTACTGCAGACACATAGACCGCTTATCCTGAGTGTCAAAATTGAAAAGGGAACGAAAGAAAGAGAGAGAGGGAGAAAGACTGTAAGAAATGAAAGAGCAAGTAAGAGGAGATAGGGAAGGAAGAGAATCGTGGAGGGGAAGTGGGGGGTGGCCCAAGAGCAATTTCTTCCTTGAATAAAGAAATAATGGGGGAGGGGGTTGTAAAAAAGCACTAATGGCAAGGCCCCTCGTTCTGGTAAAAAAGACTGTGTTATAGGTTCAGGCTCTCGTTCGTTGATTCATTCACTTGTTCATTCCTTGCTCTTTCGTCAAGTCAAGTGCTCGCCTGTCTGTCTTTCTCTTTTGTGTCCGCAAGTCTAGATAAGAGCTGCTGGCATGACTGCCCAGTAGTCATTTAGTTATTATGTAGAGGGAGAGAGTGACAAAAAAAGAGAGAGAGAGAGAGTAAAAGAACAGAAAAGAGAGGATGAAAAGACTAATTCTACAGACAGATAAATGGCTCATTTTGAATGGCCTTTCTTTCTTTTAATTCACTCGCTCATTCGCTCCTGTTTAAATATTTTCCTCTTCCACTCACTTGACTGCTCCTGGTTCCTCCACACACACACACACACACACACACACACACACACACACACACACACACACACACACTAGCTATTAAATTGAGATCTTCTCTTCCCTAATCCATATTATTGGACGCCAAAGCCTTTCTTGCCCTCTGAATAACAACTCGGACAATATTTCCACATACCCACAGTTTTCTGAGAATGACAGTGTTCTCCTCATAGACGTATCTTCTAAATGTTTGAATCAGCAAAAAGACTTCTACGTAATACTGTGTTTGCATGCTTTTCATCTCTCTATTTGACACACATGTCCGGTGTGTGAGGTGCACATTTGTGATTGTGTCCCATTCCTTGTGGGACAACAAGAGACATACACTGGGTCCGAAACCTCATTTTCTTCTCCTAATAACATATCAAATGTTTGCATATAGGCCATATCAGTATGGAAATTAGCCTGCACACACTCATCCACACACAGCTTTAGAATAAAAGAACCAATGAAAGAGATATGTGTGTATATGTGTGTGTTGTCACAAGTCTCTAAGGTTGGGTGTGTCAAACATGACTAGCAACACACACACACACACACACACACACACACACACACACACACACACACACATAGCCTAGTCTTGTTATCCGGGGGCCTGTCTTGCAGGCAGCCTCTCTAACGCTGAGTGATGTTTAAATTAGTTTACAATTTAGCCTCCTCGCTATCCGCAGACGGCTCTTAACTCAGTGTGTGTATGCGATGTGTTTTTGTGTGTGTGTTTGTGCGTGTGTGAGCGTAACAAATTGTTGCCAGTACGGCAGACATCTAATGACTTCAAATTAGCTGCCTGGCGCTCGCCTTGACACGTTGTTACCACTGTTAGCAGCCTGTGTGTGCATGTATGCGCGTATACGTGTGTGTGTGTGTGTGTGTGTATGCAGCGCAGCCATATCATGAGGCATAAATTGGCTTCACCTCTCCTCTCTCTGTCTTTTTTCTCTTTGTTTCTCTGTCTCTCTCCATCAATTTGATTAAAAAAATTACTGTAGCATGGCGAGCAGAGACGTGTGCAGGTGTGTGTTCACATGTACACCCCGTACACACGCACGCACGCACGCAGGCACACACGCACACACGTCTGCAAAAAGGTTAACAAGTCTATTCTATTCAAGACTTAAGTCATTGTAGACTCTTCATTGTTTGCCTTGTGTCTTGTGTGTGTTTTTGTAGGAGTCTGATAAAGAATGTTGAGGAGGCGTACTTCTTTCTGACAATCCTTTACACCCTAAGTGAACAGTAGCTCCCCTTCTGTGTTTACACGTGTGTGTGTGTGTGTGTGTGTGTGTGTGAGAGAGAGAGTATTAGATCAGTGTTCAGTGGTGTAAACAATGAGGATTTCATAAGGTGTTCACATCAGACACACACACACTTGGAAGATGAAGAATTCTATCTTTCTCTGTGAGCAGTGGATTGCCTTTCTCGTTCATCTAATCACACCATCTTCTCTCCTCCACCAAGCAATCGTTGCGCTTCACTCCCTTCACACACACACATGCACGCACGAATGCAGGCACGCACGCATACACAGCGCACATAACCAGGCTAACTCAGTCCATTCACCTATAAAAGTAGTGATCAAAAGAAAAGGCAAGCCAAATGCAAAACAATACATTAAATATACACCATGTATATGTATTTGCGTGTATCTGCAAGTTCCTTTTGTGTATGAATGTATTACACAGTAGGTACATTCCAAAGATATGGATTAAAAGAAAAAGAATAAAATACTAGAATGCAGGACAGGGAGATTACAGGAAATGATATAAGTATTGGAATAAGGTTATATGTTGTTTTGAAAGAGAAAAATAAATATTCAAAGGGCTATACATGGTATATGGATCAATACATATGTCTGCTTACTGTCCATATGGCAGCACATTGATCAATACTCTAACCAGAAGCAATGTATATTCCCATCTATTTTTTCCCTTTCTGTATTTTCACATTTATTGATAAGATATATTATATATAATTTGGAGACACTGTTATCCAATGCCATTGACTTTATTGTTATAGATTTAAGCAGCATGACTGAGAGGTATTTATGCCTTTAATCTGGTGCCTTCCCCCTATACTCTCACAACCCCCTATACTTTTTGAGCAGTGGCAGCGCGGTAATTCTATTCTATTCTATAACCATATTTCCAGTCGACAATGGGACTAATCTTTGTGCTAATCTGTCTTAATCTGAGGCACAGCTCGTCCGTCCTCTCTGCTGTCCCAGCAGGCTCCCTCACTAAAACCAAAACCAGATTATAATTTTTATCTCATACGTCTCGCTACCTGTGTTCCTCTTCATGTTACCTTCCACGACCACATGCATTTGTCATTTTCAGTATTGCTCTTTTCCTCTCTTTTGTTTTCTTATTTACTTATGTTTGGGTTTATTTATGTATCTTGTCATTATTTAAAGTTTCTCCTTTTATGGGTCAGATCCAATTTTAAGAGAGAAAAGGAGTTAGTTTAAACAGATTAGATTCTTCTGTTTTGTTGATTGGCCTGTAGAGTGACACTTTTGTGCTACAGGCTAAAACAGACATCACATTCTGCTGTATATATCAACATCTATTCAATGCTTCATCAATTGAATAATAATTATTATATTAAGATTGTTACCACACAAAAATATGAATTAATCACTTCATTGTGACTTAAAACAATTACATTTACCTTAAAAAATGTTCTGTGCCCATATACACATTGCGTCTCTTGTAAAACAATACAAAACCTAAACAAAAACATAAATAATAATAATAATAAAATAATGAACAAAATAAAACCTTGTTCTACACAGGTGAATGTAGATATTTACTCATATTATCCTTGCTGTGTATTTTTATGACATTTTTGGGATTGTGACTTGTAATACCAGTACATACATAGTTCACCAGAAGGCTAAAGCTGTGTTTTTCAAAGGGTTTTGCCACACACACACACACACACACACGCACACGCACACACACACACACACACACACACACACACACACACACACACACACACACACACATATACATATTGAATGTAAGGGGATTGGACTGTTTGGTTTAAAAGGTCATAATATGTGGGTGTGTATGTTTGCGTGTGTGTGTGTGAAGGTGTGATACCAGTGAGAGCATTTGGTTGGTCAGGTGGAGTCAACAGTTCATACTGTCTGAGTGGATTAGGGTGAAAGGTCAAGCCTCAGTACCAGGTGTACTTGTGTGTATGTCAGTCTGCTTGAACTGCAATTGGAGCAGCTGATTACAACCTTTTACTCTGCCAATGTTCACATCATCTGTGTCTATCGTGGTGTTTGTATAAAATCTCCTGTACTCTGGAATTGTAAAATAAAAACAATGTATGTATGAACCTATTTGTGTGTATACTGCCACAACACAAAACCACGTTAGGCTCAATGTCTAAATCAGGGTTGAGCAGATGCTTTTTTCTTACCTGGGATATGTTTGGCCCAGCCGATGTTGACCACTAGTTCTCTGTCCGCCAGGTCACACAGCGTAGTCAGGGCCTTGATGTCGCTGTCTGGTACTGTTGGGTCAGGCATGGCGTAAATCTTCTCTGGCTCGGCCACCAGCAGGTGAGAGACGATTTTGTTATCTGCAAGGCAGCCAAAGGCAACTGACATGACCACCAGACAAGGAGAAAGACACAGAGACAGAGAGATGGTGAATTTTTGCCGTGTTAGGCTGCCAGCTGTTCCACACCAATCTGGTGCAAAAAATGTGTAAGGTCATATGCAAAATCCATTATAACATGGCTTGCTAGATAACACATACATATCTTAAAGTATGTCCACATGTAGCAAAAAAGTAGCTGTCATAACCATTAGACTAGTAGAAATAAGCACAGACATGTTGCAACACATTATACATTTCAAATCAAAGTGTCCAACACACAAATCATGATGTGAGACCCATTATATATGCAGCATTATATACATTATATATGTGTGTGTGTTTGTGTATATTGTATTGTATACAAAATCGAATATGTACAAATAGAATAATGTTAAACTTGTTTGCCACTCTGAAAAATCTTGGAATGTATAAAAATTTAAAATGGTCAAACAACACACTTTTCAAAAGCACCAAAAGGAATGTAAGTTTAAAAGTACATTTTTTACATTATTGGAAGTCATTTTTTACATTATAACTTTAGTGTATACAGTTATTATATAGTAGCCTATATTATAGTTGAGATACTTCAAGGTGTGATTAAAGGTGATAACGGCTGTTGATTCATGTTTCTTAAAACACTGTCTTTTGTATCACTGCCTTAAGAAGCCTCCGTGATACTACATACAGAAGGGAAAGATAATACTGAAAGCCAAACAGCTCAGCTGTTAATAGTGACATGTGGTGATGAGATCTCTATGGTCCATTAGTAACAGACTGATACCCTGCTTCCAAATTAATCCACTGACTAATCAAGCATGGGAATAATAACAGAGGATAGAAGAGCAAAGAGAGGAGTGAGGGATTATAGAAAATAGAGAGGAAGATAAGTAAAGAAAAAAATGTGAGAAGATAGACAGGTAGAAATAGAGTCATGGACAGATTGTAAAAGACAGACAGGAAGAGTCGAGAGAGCGACAGCTAGATAGAGATAAACAGCAAAGGAGAGTGAAACAGAGTTGGGGGGATGAGTTGTGTATTGATCTAACACTCTCCACCCAAATTCCACACATACACACGTGCACGCACGCACGCACACACACACACACACACACACACACACACACACACACACACATGCACCATGTACACATGTACATAGATATATTCTTCCCATCCTCTTCCCTCCAGCTCCAGGGTCGTTTGAGCCAAACCAATCCCAGTCACACTGCAGTATCTGTGGGTAAATCTTATTTAATGTTCCCTAATTAGAATCAATGGAAGCCCATTTCTAAACCCTGGGCTATTGTTCTGTTCTCACACAATCAATGGGGACGCTGAGGCTAGGGATTGGGCTTCAGATAGATAGGCTGTGTGCGTGTATCTGAGCGAGAGACAGAGGGACAGAATTTTTTTTTGTGTGTGTGTATTGACTGTGTGAGAAAAGAAGAAGACATACTCAGGCAGTCTATATCAACACTATATACTGTATTTATTCATTTTTTCGGCAGAGAGATATTTGTTTTCATACATAAATTAAGGATATGGTGTAATTAGGAACTACAGCCTGAATAACTATTTAGAGGGTAACTTGTAATTCCAATTACTCATGTTGAAACTCTCTTCCAAAATGTGTCAAATGCCTGATAAAAAAATAACAGGACTAAAGAGTTAAGTGTATCTAAACTTGTTTTAAGAAAGTCTGTAGCCCATCAGTGAAGACATTTAGTTAGCTGAAACACACATGCTCTGTGTATGCAAACACATACATTAAACACAGACACACATATTATACACAGACTCATATTAGCCCATCATTTAAATGATTAGTAGTGCAGAAATCCCGGTAAGCTGTTGTGCAGCCATTCAGCATATTGGCCTAAAGCAGAATATGCTTCAGCTTTAAGCAAAATGGGCTTTGGGGACCAAGCTGCTAAACACTACTCCATCTGCACTGCACTGCATGTGTGTGTGTGTGTGTGTGTGTGTGTGTGTGTCATGTGTGTGAGCAGACGCTTAGCTAAAGAGCTAACTCTAGTTTGATGTGGTTGCCAGATTGGATTTAATCCGGATTAGGGTTCTGGCTGTTCCCCCTCCCTTCTTCTCCACTTCTCTCCACCTCTGAGAAACCTTCTCATTCATGCTCAGTCTCTCCCTCTCTCTCCACCTGTCTCTCTGTCACTCTCACTCACTCTCTCCCTTGTTAATTTTTCAATCATCAGGCTTTGGCAGTGGTTTTATTCTTTAAAAAATGCAGTCAATCCAGCCGGAGCTAAATGAATACCTTTATAGTGAAATATTACACATATAAAATGTTATGACCCCAAACTGGTAGCAGTAGAGATAAGGAGATAAACTTGGTCCCAAACAGATGGGCTTCTCACTACCCTGTGTCTATTTATGTGTGTGTGTTTAATTTCTTTTTACTGTCCAACTGTCATTAGGATACAAACTGATGGAAAGGCAGTCCCTTGTACTTCGGATCTCTGAACGATTCTTGTCTATTACATGAACACTGTCTGCACATAACAATACAATATGCTAGAATCTGAATGTTTTTGTTTATTTCCAAGGATTTTCCTTGTGCACTGTCCATAGTATGTCCTTCCTTCTGCACACTATTTTTGATACTGTTGTCACTGTAGCACAATTGTCAATTTGTAGAGTATGAGTTACTGTGCACCAAGGACAGTATGTAAATGTCTGTCCTTGAAAATCACTGCTCAACCTCTAAGAGAAAAGGGCTATTACATATACTGTTACCACTCAGAGATTGTGTGTGTATGTGTGTGTCTATTCTTACATGGCTTCTTGGGGGGCAGAGCCAGCTGTGGGTTCAGGTATGGACTGTTGTCGGCATCTATCCGACGTTTATACTTCTGTCTCCCGCCACGAACCCTGTCGAGACGAACACCTGTAAAAAATGACAGAAGAAATTTATTAATACACTGTGTGTGACACTGAAACTTTTGAACTCTTTTGACTACTTAACACAAAGACAAGGAATATAAATACATTTAAAAAATAAAATATAAATAGAGAGAGTGGAAATGAGATGAAAACATCATTGATTGATTGGATTCATTGGATTGAAAGAAGATTACATATGATGCCTGGGAGTAAAGTTGTGATAGTTGTGCTGTTTCTGCAGCGCATACATGGGTGTGTGTCTGTTTTGCAGAAACTTTTCCCTCTTTTATTCTACAACAAGACTAAATTAAAGGGACACAATTGAAGTAAATAGTCTCTCTCTCTCTCTCTCTGTCTCTTTGGCTTTCTGACTTACTATTTTCCTGTCTCTTGCCCAATCTCTGTCTCTCTCTTTCTGTCTCGTTAATTAATTGACACAAAGGAGTCCTAATTTAATTAGGCCTATCTCTCAGGGGATTGGATGTTACCGTGGTTACCACTTAAAGATGGATAAGGTAGAAAGAAGTGTCATGGACCCTGGAGGAGGAGAGAAGAGGAATCTGAAAGGGCTGTCAAATGTTTTTAAACGAACCCAAGGCAATTATTTGTTTTTACCATTCAGAAATAAAATCCTGCTCAACAGAGAAGAACACCATCTTCAGATCTTTCATCAACAGATGGTCTAGGGAAAAAATATAAGCTAATATTGAACACACCATGAACAATGTCACACGTCTTGTATAGTGTTTTACTCTCTAACAGCACCACTGATTTGAAGGGTTTTCCTCATTCAAAGTGCATCTTAAATGGTAAGGATTTATATGTATATAAAGAGAGAAAAAGAGCGAGAGGAGGGGGCAAAAAGAGTGAGAAAGCAAGAGAGAGATTTGCTAACACAGAGAGATTTAAATCCTCTGAAAAATGTGCTGACCATGACCGAGACAACACACCTAAGAGATTTAACAGGGAATGACTTCCTATTGGCAGCAAAGAAGAAAAAATGTCAGGGAGCATGTGTTTGCATTCATCGACATTTGTAAGTGCTTGAAAATGCATGTGTTTCCCTGTTTTTGTTTGTATTGCGTACATGTGCAGATTTTGGTGGCTGCTTTTATTCAAACCATCTTGCAGTAATTTGACTGTACACATTTTTCTATAGAAATGTAGTCATTTAGAAACCTCTAACTGACTCAGGCAGCAGTCAACCCAGTGAACTGAACACGACATGCATGTGTGCGTGTGTTTGTGTGCGTGCTTGAGACGAAAATAGGTAGACAGAAGGGCTGACAGTCCAGGTACAGTGGGGGGGACTGTGTCAGCAAACGGTCAAGAAACTCTTAACACCAGGGGGTACAAACCCACTCACACATAGTGTCTTTCTCTCAAACACACACATTGACACAACATCTATTTTTCTCTAACCCACACATCCATGTTGTGTTTGGGTAAGCCCTGACAACCAGCTTGCTCAGTGACTACCTGGGTCATTGGTTGGTCAGAAGAGGAGAGGGAGACCGAGAGAAAGCAGAGACAGAGTATCAGAGCAAGAAGAGCATCAGAAGCAAGACAGAAGGTGGAAGGTGAAAGAAAGTGTTTGATCAGAAGCTTAAGTCAATAGGTAGGTGTGTCACTGTGCTGAATGGCTGCATACAGTCTAACCTCAGATTCAAACTAAATTCAGCGAGAAATGAACTACAATTTGATGCAGGTATCAAAATGTGAATTTGGGCAAACATCTGTTTCCCATGTCTGTACTGTAGCATCACTAGTTTTATTACTGACTATAGCACGCACACTTTTCCCCTATCACACAAACTCTCAATTTTTCACTTTCTCTTTTCCTTATACCTAAAAGACCCAGTGCTGTGTTAAGCTCACTTTATAAAGAGCCCTCTCTAACTACCTCATCTATTTTCCACAAAATTAACTCTCTCTCAGCACTGATTAATGATCAAATCTAAATGAATCAAATTAAAAATCGAAAATTATATTTCCAAAGCCCACAAAAACGAGACAGGAGGAAGCTAGTGGGAGAGCGAGAGTGCTCTACCTCCTCTTAACAAATGAGCCTTCAAGTCATAAAGTATGGGCAAGAGAGGAGGGAAGGAATGAGAAGAGGAGAGGAGAGGAAAAGGGTCAGGGGAGAGAAAATGTAAGAATGAGAAAAAATTAAAATGGAACGTGGAAAAAGTAGCGGCGAGGGAAGAACTAACTATTTTAACAGGGAATGGGTAAGAAATCGAATAAAAAGGCCAGATAAAAGAAATACATTTTGATAAAAAGTGATGAAAGGCATGAAAGGAAGTGTGGATAAAAAAGAGGAGAGAGGAGTAGAGCACAGGTTGTGAAATAAGAGGAGAAGGGGAGGGGTAAGTAATGGGCTGGTAAACAAAAGAAGAAAGGACAGTGAGAAAAAAATGAAATGAGAGTGAAAAGGAGGGATGAAGTGAAGGCTAATAAAAGAAAATTAGATAGGAATAGAATAATGAGAGAAAGATCCATGAATGAAAAGAGGAAATCCACAGAGGTTATACGCCTTAATTATGTGCTTTAATTATTATGTCAACTAACAGTACACCTCTACACAGTCTATTTCACACACACACACACACACACACACACACACACACACACACACACACACACACACACACACACACACACACACACACACACACACACACACAGTGACAGTGATGAAGGTGAATCTTTCCTATCGTGGGAATATTACTATCTGTCAATAGCATGATCCGCACTGATCACATCAGCATAGATTTTACACTGCACTTGCGTTACTCTGTGTCAGCATGTGTGTGTGTGTGTGTGCGAGTGTGTTTGAACAATTGAGGGATTGCGAGCAAAATGCCTTTGACACCTAAGTGCTTTTGAAGAGAGAACCGTCAAGCATGGAGAGAGAAATGTAGAATAGAGAGGAAAAGAGAAAAGAGAAGACATGGGGAAATGGATTGATTTCAGATGGTCAATGATATGATAAGAGAATGAGAGGATGAAAAAGGGCGAAAACAGGAGTGAGGGATAGAGTGGAAAAAGCAGTAGGAAGACCAATAGAATGATTTATTTCTGTTGATGACAGCAAAGAGAAAGAAGGACAACAAAATGCACAAGAGGAAGAGAAAATTTAAAGAGGCAGAGATGAGAAGAAGAAGAAGAAGGAGAGAGTAGTTTTATGGTAATTGAAGTTTAACAGGGTTGAAGTCGCTCTTCCACCTTAGACCAGGTTATCTCCTTATGTTTCTGTGTGTGTGTGTGTGTGTGTGTGTGTGTGTGTGTGTGTGTATTTGCGAGTGTGTGAGTGAAACCGCAGTGTTGATGTAATAACATAAAGGGTTTTCCTATGTGGGTTTAACAACTGATGGGCGAGTAGATTGTTTAAGACAACAGACCCATTTAAATCTAAAGTGTGTGTGTGTGTGTCTATGAATCATTTTCATATGAGGAAGAAGTAGAAATAACAAGAGACAGAAACATATCTGCATTTAGATACAGGAATCCCAGAATATGGATTATTTTGTGGTGTTACTGGTTGGTTCAGACCACTGTCAGAGTTAAGATAATTATTCTTTCATAATTGTTATGTTCAAATCTAAAAAAATAAATAAAAAAGGACACTAGAGAGCTCAAAGAAAACAATAAAAAAGGAGGGGTGGAGGGGAGTGTGTGTAGTGTCATGCAGTGACGTTGTTTAGACCAGAACAGATCAGAACAGCAGTGCCTTAGGCAGCGGGCAGGTGGCTGTCACTGGTGTGTGAATATGTGTGTGTATTTGTGTGAATGTGGGCATGTGTGTGAGACCATGTGAGGTCTCTAAAAAATTTTTCCTTTTCCACATTATTGGCCCTTTTTCTTTGAAGGCTGTGTATACACTGATACTACAAATGAGGGTATATAATCGAAAGTCTTAGTTTTTTATAATAGTAATATGACACATGAGAGTGTTTTTATGGAATTTGTGTGAGGGTTGGATAAAACCGTTGTTGTGAGCTGTCAAATGCAACTGAAAACAACAGCTACATTTTGCTATTACATAAATTGCCATTCCTAAACAGTCTTTCTGCCTCATCTTCTCTGCTCTCTAGACAAACAGAAAGAAAAGTATATGTGAAAGAGTATGTGAAAGAGAGCGGACCACTTAGGCAGATCTCTCGTCACAGTATTTCCATTATCGCTCCTTTCTAGCTGGGATGCAACCAGATGCCAGTCACACACACAAACACTCACTCAGGACAGACGCTACAGGGCCACATTTAGCTACAAGTTTCCCATGGGGGAACACCAGACGCCACCAGTTGTCTGGCGCTCCCCTCCTCTATTTCCCTGTCCTCTCCTCTTGTCTCCTCACCTCTCCCATCACTTGCTCTTTCCCCCTCTTTATCATCACTTTCATTCTTTCTTGCCTTCTTCTTGTATTTTCCTCTTGCACTATTTCCCAATCATCCAATTATATTGATCCACAAAATGTATTTTCTTAATTTTCTTTCTTTTTTTTTACCTTTTTAATCATAGATATCTTTTAGGAAATATGTCCTTTATAAGAGACAAATTGTCTTGTGTTTTGTATGCGAACATGTGTTGGCCAGCCGTCTTGACTGTTGTGTCTATGACTGAATGTGTGTGCAGCAATAAGATTGGATAGCAGCAGTCAGGACTGTTGAGCATGAAGCGAGTTATGATGCATACTGCCAGCTGTTTGTAGACACCATACACACACCAACACTCACACAGACTGAAGCCTTCCACCCGATCTCACTCATTAGGTCTTAGAGGCCGTGGGAGCATGGCCAAAGTTGGCACGAGCTGTTGTGTGCATGTGTGGGGCAATGTGCCAAGGTTTATATTTGCAGTCCGTGGAATGTCTCTCTAGTAGTCTACCATCTGAATCCAGCTGACCGTTTACGGCAATATAGAGACAAAGGCTTTGGTTTTGGAACCAACATATTCTGTCTGTTTAACCATGATTCATCAGACGTGCCATCATCAAAGCTGCTATGTTGTAAGGGAGCAAATATGACCAAATGTACAATGTACATGCATACTGAATATTGCTGGCTTCTGGTCAGTGTGTTTCTGCCAAAGCCTTTCATGTTCAAATGTCTGATCTGTGTTTTGTATTCTATTCATGCCAATTGTACGCATTACTGTTGAATTTGAATGCATTATGTCTGTCTTGCTTTGCCAGTTGTGTACAAATAGAAATAACTGTGACAGCTACAGCGTTATTATGGTTGCTTGTTTTTTAACTTGTCAAATAAATTATAAAATGTATTTTCTGAGGTAAGCATTTGTTAAAAAAATCACTTTAACCCTCTCCTGTTTCATTGCTTTTTTTTAAAACCCTTTACCTGCAATAATACCTCTTTCCTCTCACTCCCTCCCTCCCTCTCTAGGCAGATTTAAACCCCGCCCCTGTGACCTTTCAGTCTTCAGCTGACGCATCATTATGACCCCATTAAAAATGGACAGACAGCCATTGCCAGAGGGGTAGTTCTCATAATATAGTCAGGCCTTTTAATTGCCTTGCTCCAGAAATTAGCTGCTACATATTGGTGGGTGAGTGCCCCATCTTCATTCCTTCCTTCAGTTTACCCCTTGCTCGTTTACTCTTGTCTTCTCCTCTCCTCTGGGTGAGAAACGTTCAATATTCCACACAGACAGGTATGTGTGTGTGCATGTGTGTTGTCACATGACCAGGTGTGTGTTTAAGAGATCATGTAAAGAAAAGGCTCCGATCTGAGTTGGTTAACTGACCCTCTAGCCTTTTGTTCTCCTCTCTCTTTACATCACACACACACACACACACACACACACACACACACACACACACACACACATTCTTCCTTGCTGCCTCACTTGCTCTTGCTCTTCATCTCACCCTATCTGTCTCCCACGGCGACAAAGCTAATTTGAGGCAGATCTTGCCCTAAGGGGTAAACTATAGCATCTACACACACACACACACACACACACACACACACACACACACACACACACACACACACACACACACACTCTCTCTACTTCATGTCCTCCAACCCACTTCCCACCCCATCCCACTTCACCCTTACCACTTTATCTTCACCTTTCTCCTGTGAGCTAGCCCCTGACAACCACAGTTAGCTCTGATGCTAACTGATTTAGCCACTTACCATTATCATCTATGCAATTCTGCTGCAACGATGCGTACACCCAGGAGGGTGTACATAAAGCACAGTAGGCAATGTTTTTAAATAGTGTCTGTGCAAAAGCTTGTTAGTTGAGAGTGATACATTTTTATCCAGGTAGGATGACAATTGCTTTGTCATTCTGTATATTGCTCTTTACAATGATGAATGTTGTTGTCAGTCCAGACAAGGTCTTTGTTTATATTTTAGCAATGTTCATTTTTCTTTATGGGTAATGTTTCAGTTCAGCTGAGTCCTCTCCAGTCACACCACTGCATTACAATGGGTTTGAGTCAGGCTTTCTATTTTAGAATAATAATTCAAGTGGAAGTTTCAGGTGTTATGAAGTATATCCGCAGCATGCACTAGTTTGAATAAAAATAACAATATGTACTGTATATTATATATTATAAACTAATATCTCCAACAGAATAAAGCAAATACAGTTTTTGATCTTTGTCCTAGTTCAAAAAGAGTGAAAATTAGAAAATATAAGTAAATGGAAGTATCACTCTTCTAAATTACCCTTATTCATATGTAGAGTGGGACCTTCTGTATTAAATTTCCACCCACCACAACAAATGAGGTGGCTGTGGTCTGTCATGTTGATGTATATATATGTAGGCCTATGTGTGTGTGCGTGTGTGTGTGTGTGTGTGTGTGTGTATGTGTGCACAATATATGTGTGTTGAGCATAGGCTGTATAAAAGGAAGCAGGGAAGCAGCGGCAAAAAAAGGTAGCATGGTTTTGCTCTTGTGGGCAAACCACATCTTTAAAAATAATTGTTCACATTATAATCTCAGTTAAAATATATTTAACAGTGTTAAAAGGTATTGATGACAGAAATAATATTCTCTTGCAAATGAGGGCTTTTTTGGGGAGTTTATCGGATGTGATTTCTGTGTCCAGTAGGAGGCTGCAGTCTGAGCAGTGTGAATTCTTGGAGCGGCCAATAATACATGCATTTACTTTTATGGTATTTGTGGCCATACACACATATGAGAGAGAGAGGGGGGTCTAGTCTAGTTTTAGATTAATGAAAGTTTTACTTTAAACTGCAATCTTGTTTCTCAAGCATGTCATTGTTTTTGTTATATAAGATATAGTTTATGTAGGTACAGTTTTTTTGTTTTAACAATTTTTTTGTGGGAAATGTGACATCACGCATGTGGAGTTTTCAACCATAGAATATTTTTTATGAACTGCTTGTGAGGGTCATAAAATGTCCATGTTTTAGTTTTTTATTACAATTGTTCTGGTTAACAATGTGAGTGGGTGATAGCTGCAGGTATGGATGGGTGTCATGGTGCTAACAGGATGGAAAGAAAAGCGATTGAAGAAGAGAATGGATGGACAAAGCAAAAGAGAAGAAAAAGAAACAGTACAGTAATACTGAGTGGGAGCATTTGAGGGAGAAATGAAGACAGGAATGGATGGAGAGAGGGCTGGCAGGCGTCGGCAGAGGCAAGCTCCCTGACCACTGTAAGGAAGGGGGCGTAGGCCAGGTCTCCCATCAATTACAACCTTGACCCTCCTCTCTTCTCCTCTCTCTCTCTCTCTCTCTCTCTCTCTCTCTCACACACACACACACACTTTCTGCTCCATTCAACCATCCTCCCCCTGCCTCTCATCCTCCCCTGGTCCCTCTCCTCTGCTCCTATAAATCAATCGCTTCTCTTTTCGTCCCTTCCCCAAGCTTTCTCCCCCCTCCCACTATTCCTCTCTCCTCTTCATCCCTCGCCACTCCTCTCCCTCTTTTCATCGTTGGAAGTGCAGTGGGAGTAGAAAGGTCAGAGGTTGGCAGACAAGAGGGAGAGAAAGAAGCAGAGGCAACGAGGGAGTGTGAAAATGAGAGAGTGAGTGTATTTAATCAAAGTGGTGTGGGGGCAGATAATATCTCATTTTGATTTTTTTTTCACCGTTCTTCGACACTGAACTGCTGAGTGAGAGTGTTGCAATTATCCTGCAATGTTCTACACTATGTATGTTTATCTCATTTAGCTAAGACAAGGATGTGAGCCTTTTTGTGTGCAAATACCATCAGAAACTATTGTGTATACTATATTATACTATACTACTATACTATACTTGCGTATGAGGAAGTCAGATGTGAACATACACAGTGACAGAAGAGAAGAGTGATGATGAAAAATAAGAGCTCCGACACAAATTTGGATACAAAAAAACTTAAAGTCGTAACATGGACATGGCAAACAGGAGTGACATAATGCCCAGTGGGGAGGCACCGTGTAATATGCACTCATTAAAGTTAATTTGACTGGCAAAACAACCTTCTTACGTTACACAATAATATAAGTAATAATTTTTTAGAAGTAAAAGGTTTTGCATACATTTTTACTTCTTCCAATCACATAATAAATTAAGGGTCAATGTAGATTTTCATGTTGCAATAACATAATCCTACATTGAATCATCGTGAAAACAAAACTTTCTAGATGGGTTACTTTGGCCAGGTCATCATCAAAAAAATCAAATTAGTACATTCATGATTTTGTTCATGTTGACATTAGTTGCTTCATGCATATTTATTAAAAACTTTTCTTTGTTTAGCTTTTCATATAGCTAGACGTCTAAACTCTGGGACAAGGCCGTTATGTTTAAATAACTGCCATGCTGATTCCAAACCGACTGCTTTGTCAAGGCAGTTTGGGCTTTAGATATATTTTACACAGTAGCCATTGTTAATGGAAAACCGTGTTCCGCTATGAACTTGCACACACATATAGTTTTTATCACAAACACGGTTGGTCAGTGAAGGCGCAACGGTAGCCGTCAATGCCTGTAACGTACTCGTATGACAGAGTGCACGGAACAAAGCTTTGTGACTAGCATCTAATGACTAGCAAACACTTTCTTACTGTTGCTGCTGTACAGTGAGTAGCTTCCTTGAACATATGATACGGTGCTCAACTTGAGGCACCAAGTGCTAAATGGCTTCCTGTCTTCACCCTTTTCTTCTTGTCCTCTATTCATGCCCTGCGCCATTTGTTTTTTAAGTCCTTTCTCAACTTAAGCTGTATCTACATTTTTTTGCCGTTACCACGGAGACCACACACCACACGCTAGCTTTTCGGCAAGGACCCGCCCTACTTTACATCTGATTGGCTAGAACTCTTTTCATTGGTAGGTGAAAGTTCAATGATTGGTTAAACCTAGCGCATCGAAAACAAATCCCATTTGGACTCTTTAATTTATTCATTTTTCTAAAATAGTCATACTCCAGAAATCCGGCACCAAGCCTGAGAACTTTAAATTCTGCCTTAGTTAGAGTTGCGTTCCTCTTATATGATTAATAGGTGAAATCACTTTACTTAAAAATATAAAACCGCATGCAAGTTCCCAAATGTATTTATTAATTTTTCCTCACGGCCACACACACATGTTCTTGTGTTCCTCAAACTTAAGACCACAATTCTGCCCCAAAGGAATAGTGGTCTTCTGATTTTGCAAAATGCTGTTTTAAGGCTTGTAAAAGTTTCTATTCCTATCAGAATTGGCCTCTATTAACCAAATAAATAAGCATATTTAATGGCTATAAATGCTACATGTAGCACAGTTAACAGAGAAAGATAAGGAAGAGACCTTTTCCCTTACCCTCCCTCAGCATGCCCACAGTCAGACACTTCATGAAGCGGCAGGCCTGGCACGACTTGCGTCTCCTCTTGGTGATCTCACACTCGTTGGTGGCTGGACAGCTGTACTCTATGTTGCCTGTATGTAAACATGTTGGAGGAAGAGAGAAAAAGGGTTTCATTTCAGATGGATACTTCAACGGACAGGTTGGCAGACAACTTAGACAGATCCTGCTGACCAAAGACAAAGATGTTTCATATATACTGTCAATGTAATGTGTTAGAGGCTAGTACCACTTTTTCCTTTAAATGTCCACAGCCTGACTACTCCTTCCCCACTTTATCAGTCTTTTTTTATATTTTCATACTTCTATATTGTCATGTTCCATTTTTGCTATTTTTCTATGCTTTGTTACTACATGTCTAAATGAGATCTATTTCTACTGTGGCTCCTGCCTTTCTCCACTGTTGTTGTCTTTTATTCTATTGCTTTGTTTTCTCATTTTCAGCTTCAATCTCCCTCCAGTTCTGCCCATTTCCTCCATTTAGAAATTTCCTTCCACCCAGTTCAAAGCAAAGCACAGTTATGGATTTGTTAGGACAGTTTGGACTATTGCAGAATTGCTCAAACAGTTTTTTTTTGTTCAGGAAGGTTTATTTATCTATAGTTTGAACTGTATTGAGATGTGAACCCCCAAAAACACTTATTTCCTACTGGGCCCACCTGTACCACTACAGTACACCAGCAAGCCAATGCATCTCCCACTGAAACAGAGTAAACAGTGATTACTATTGACTGCTGCTGTGGAGAGGATGTTTTCTCATTACTGGGCTGATTAAGGGGGCTAGTTAGCTTGGGAAAAGGCTAAATGCACGAACCCTTCCTAATGGGTAACAAGATGCTCATTAATCAGACTTGTTAGTTAAAAAAGACTAAAGACTAAACATGCTAAATGCTGAGGGACCCTTACAGTCTAATGGACACTACTAATGGGACAAGTTATCTTAACCCAACCTTTACATGCTGATGATACAATAATCTGCAGATTAATTCAGCAATTAAGAACGACACTTACCTAGCACTAAGGCTAAATGTGCGTATGACTCAATCTGTGTGGGTTAATGTGTGGTTAGTAAAAGGCCTTGTTAGTGCAAGGCTAAACAGGAAACACTGCTAAATGGATAAAGTAAGGTAAAGAGCCACTTATATATGGCTGGTAGCACTAAGGCTAAATGTGTTAAACCTCTCACTGAGACATTTTAACATCTATACATGCTATACATGGTGCTTCAATTACACGTTCGTGTACGTGTAATTGAAGCACCATGTATAGCATGTATAGATGTTAATGTTGTAAACGTTCAAAAAAGGGTATGAACAGTAGGCTTACATTACAGGCCAATATGCAGGTGTGATATAGGACTATGTAACCTATGTGCAATCTTGCTTTAGGGTTGGGGTATAAGATAGGAATTAGAAAGGGTTTAAATCAGAATGTCACTGCTCTCTCTGTGTGTCTTTATTTCTGTCTTTATGTGTCTTATTGTGCACTGAGGTGGGCTTACAGTAGAGAGGTTCTTGGAAGCTCTTATGTATGCCGTGTGAGTTTGTGTGTGTGTGTGTGTATATGTGTGTGTGTGTGTTTGTGTGGGTGAGGGGGATATGTGAGGGCCTCAAATCCCCTGCAATCTCCTTTGAGATGTGTGTATATGTCCACCTGCTGCATGACAATTGATCACCATTGTACAGACTGCCAATGAATTTTAGTGTGTAAGCTGTCTTTGTTTTCACCTCTCCTGATGTTACACATCAAACTTTGTCTTGACATAAGTTCAGGCTCTCTCTCTTCACTTCCTTTTCTTAGCACCTTGGTTTACGCGTATTCTTCATAGTTCAGCTATTGAATAATTTGTTTATTTTCTTTAAGGCAGAATGAACAGAACCCCATGTTCGATGGTCCCATCTAGAAATGTTCCTGCACTGTATACCTTTCTCAGCTTCATCTACTTTTCTTCTTCTCTCTTGCTATCTTCATCTTCCCATTTCATTACCCTCTCCCTTGCCCTCGCACACTTTGCCCTCCTCCTTACTCCCCTTTATTCCTCTCGCTCAATAAGGGAGTGATAGATGTAGGTTGTCAGGTGTCGCTGGACTGACGCCACAGAAACAGCAGCTGCCAGAGCCACTTCCTCTATGTTGTGACATACACATGTGCGCACGTACGCACACACATGCATACACAAGCATGTACACACGCGCACACACACACACACACACACACACACACACACACACACACACACACACACACACACACACCAACCAAAACATACCACCAATTTCATTCCTACAGCAATTTGCCCTCCACCTCCCCCTCTCTTTCTCTCATTCCTTGTTTCAACTTCTTGTTTATTCAAACTAGTGTACACATCAAACCTCCTCTCCTCTCCTCTCCTCTCCTCTCCTCTCCTCTCCTCTCCTCTCCTCTTCCGTTTCCGGTGTGTGTGAGTGTGAGTGGTGGTGGCGGAGGTGCGAGTGGCGCGGAGTTTTGAAACTGTTTCTGTCCCTGTTTTTTCGGATTTCCGACTGTTTCTTTGACCTGTGGTTTTGTGCATGATCAGGTAAGTTTCTTAAGCTTTTCTTGTGGAGTGTCTGCTTAGGAATCGGTTTTTTTCTCCGGGAGGAATGGCGTCCTCCGGGACGCCGCCTCCGACTCTCCGGCAGGGCGTGAGGTTGGTCCCCCCGGAGGGTGATGTTACGGTGGAGGAGGTTCTGTTGGCGGTCGGTGAGAAGGTCGGCTATGACGAGCTATCTTTTGCATCCAGAATGAACAAAGCAGTGGTGGTGTTTATGAAGGATGAACAGCTTGTTCATCAGCTGATTGAGAGCGGCGTGTATATCAGAGACGGTTTAGTGCAGGTCTCTCCGTTATCGGCTCCTCCACGCGGATCACCGTATCCGGTGTTCCGCCGTTCATCTCCGACGAAGTGTTGGAGAAGGAACTTCGAAGGTTTGGAAAGTTTGCGAGTGGATTTAAAACGGTGACTTTGGGTTGTAAAGATCCCAAACTGCGGCATGTGCAGTCTCTGAGGCGACAGGTGTTCATGTTCCTGGACTCGGCCACGCAGACGCTGGAGGTGTCGTTCAGAGTGAGGCATGGTGACGGGGCTTATATGGTGTATGCCAGCTCTGGGCAGATGAAATGCTTTGAGTGTGGGGGTGTGGGACACAAGCGTTTTGCGTGTCCCCACAGAAAGCGCGACGACTGATGGCGAGGCTGCCGTGCCGGACGCTCCGTCCGCGGCGGCTGGCGGCCCGGGTCGGCGGATGTTGAGCGGGTGCCGGGTCCGATGCGGCTGGAGTCACTGCGGCGGGGAGGCGGAACCTCGCGATGCTGCGGATGCGGCAGGGAGCGTAGCCGTAGCGACAGGTGTGGAAGACAACGTGGAGGGACTGTGCCCGTCAGCGCAGCTGCAGGCTCCGGTGCCAGTAGGGGGGGACTCTGAGTGTCTGGGTGCTGACGTGCAGTCACAGTCAGGTACTACTGAGGATGTAGCCTCCACCAGTACTCCTGGAGGTCCTACTGTGATCACCACTGGTAAGCAGGGTGGGGGCCCTTTCAGCAGTCAGGCATCATGTGCTAGTGAGGAAATGGAGTATGAATCGGATGCTGATACTGTTTCTATTGGTGAAGTTGATCAGAGCACGGAATTGTATTCATTAGAGGAAATAGATCGTTTTCTGAATGAATCATTTAATAGATCTGTGAAGGTGTCAGATTACTTCCAGGACACTGAAAAATTTGTCACGTCTGTTGCTGTTCTGCAGAGACTGGTTGGTTTTGACCTTTTGGATAAAAAAAGAAACGCCTCAAAAAGCACATTACAACCATAAGAAAGGACAAAGGAAGTAGGACTTCCAAAAGGTTAAGAACTTCTAATGATCATGACACCTAACCTTTCTTCTTTTTATACTGTTCTCTCCTTGTTTTGACTTGTCTGTTTCTTTTTCTGACTTTTCTATGAGGAGCCTTAAAATAGGATCTCTTAATATCAATGGTGGGAGGGACAGGCATAAGAGGGCTTTGGTTTCGGAGGTTTCTAGTCAGAAAAGATTGACGTGTTGTTTTTGCAGGAAACCCATTCTGACCCATCAGTTGAGACTGACTGGGGTATTTGGTGGGGGGGTCCCTATGTTCTTAGCCATGGTACTAAAGTTACTGCAGGGGTTGCTGTTTTGTTTAAGGCGGCAGCGGGTGTTACTATTATATCTTCCACTGAGGTGGTAAAGGGACGCCTGCTGGTTGTCAGGGCAGAGATAGAGAGCTCTGTGTTTTGTTTTGTTAACGTCTACGCCCCTAATCGGGGTCCTGACAGAGTGACTTTTTCACACAGTTACGAGATGTACTAAATACGTACCATCAGGACCAGCTGATAGTTGGAGGTGATTTTAACTGTACTCCTGATTTCACTGTGGACAGGATAGGCGAGGAGCCTCACCCACTTTCAGCTCAGAGTCTGAACAGCATTATTGACCAGCTGGATCTGGTAGATACCTGGAGGGTCAAACATCCACAGTCCCGACAGTACACTTGGGTGAGGGTCATTAATAATAGGGTGTGTGCAGCCAGACTTGATAGGATCTATATTTCACTGAACCTTAGTTCTAGACTGGCCCACAGTAGCATAACTCCTGTTGGCTTCACGGATCATCACTGTGCATGTATGGATCTGATCGTCTCGCCAGGTAAGAGGATTAAGTCCTACTGGCATTTTAATAATAAACTTTTACGAGATAGCCAGTTCTGTGTCACATTTCAGCATTTTTGGAAGTGCTGGAAAAGTAGAAGAGCAGATTTTGCTTCTTTGAAGCAGTGGTGGGATGTTGGCAAAGCACAAATTCGGGTTTTTTGTCAGCAGTACACCTCCCATTCCACTGCTAAGATCAAGGCAGCAGTGATGGAACTTGAGGCCAACATTAGACATATAGAGGAGGTCTTACATAGAGAATCTGACCCTTCTTTAGGGCAGTTGTTACAGAAACGTAAGCTGGAGTTGAGCTCTTTTCTAAATGAGAGGGTGAAGGGGCTCTGGTCAGGTGTCGTTTCCTCCAGATGAGAGACATGGATGCCCCGAGCGCTTTCTTCTTCGATCTGGAGAGATCAGTGGCACAGAGGAAACAGATGGCCTGCCTTCAGCTTCCAGGAGGCAGAGTAACCACCAGTCCTGGTGAGATGAGAAACCATGCAATGGAGTTCTATGCTGACCTCTTTGGGGCCCAACAGTGCAGCATGCAGGGTCGCGAGGAGCTCCTGGAGGGTCTTCCTCAGCTCAGTCTGGACGAGAAGGCTGCTTTGGATTGTGTGCTGACTCTGGAGGAGCTGACAGCTGCAGTCAACCAGATGGCCTTAGGGAAGGCACCGGGATTGATGGTCTCTCCACAGATTTTTATCAACAGTTCTGGAGTACGATTGGACCTGACCTTCATGACGTTTTTATGGAGGGGATTAGGACAGGGTTTCTTCCTGTTTCCTGTCAGCGAGCAGTGTTGTCACTGCTGCCCAAAAAGGGCGATTTGACTTTGCTTAAGAACTGGCGCCCAGTTTCCCTCCTCTGTACGGATTATAAGCTACTTTCTAGAGCATTGTCTAACAGACTGAAGGGTGTCCTGGAACTTATCGTGCACTCTGATCAATCTTATTGTGTTCGGATCGGTCAATCATGGACAATATTTTCTGTGTTCGGGACATTCTTGATGTGTGTAAATTGTATAATTTTGATGTTGGTATCATCTCTTTAGACCAAGAAAAAGCATTTGATAGGGTGGACCACTCCTATTTGTTTTCTGCACTTAAAGCTTTTGGTTTTGGTGATGGGTTTCTGTCTTGGGTTGGTTTATTGTATAATGGTGCACAGTGTTTGTTGAAGACGGGGGCAGGGCTGAGTCGGCCCATTCCTGTGCAGAGGGGGATACGACAGGGTTGCCCTATATCGGGGCAGCTGTATACTTTAGCAATTGAGCCTCTCCTGTGCAGGATGAGGGCTCGGCTCAGCGGCCTTTTCCTGCCGGGGTCTTTAGGTGTGGTGCGTCCTCTTACTGTTTCAGCTTATGCCGATGATGTCAATGTTTTAGTTCGCTGTCAGGAGGATGTTCAGAGTTTGCAGGATGCTCTGTCCCTTTATGAGGGGGCCACATCTGCGCGGGTGAACTGGGCTAAGAGTGAGGCTTTGCTAGTGGGACGGTGGAGGGATAGGGTGGTGCCCAGTTTGCCAGGGGGTCTTGAGTGGGGGAAGGAAGGGTTAAAAGTTTTGGGGGTGTTTTTGGGTACGGAGGGGTTTGTCCAGAGAAACTGGGAGGGAGTGAGGGAGAAGGTGTGCGCTCGTTTGTCGAAATGGCGGTGGTTGCTACCTCAGCTGTCCTATAGGGGAAGGGTTTTGGTTGCCAATAACTTGGTTGCCTCGACCCTTTGGCATAAGCTGGTTGCCATTGTACCACCGAGAAGACTGATAGAGGACATTCAGAGAGCCTTGGTGGATTTCTTCTGGTCGGGGAGGCACTGGGTTCGGGCAGCAGTTCTTTACCTACCTGTTGCTGAAGGGGGCCAGGGGCTGGTGGATATTCAATCGAAACTTGCCTCCTTTCGTATCCAGACTGCCCAGAAACTTTTGTATGACTGTGGACCCAGCTGGCTTGATACGGCCCGATTGCTGCTGAGGAGAGCTGGGCGGATGGGCTATGACAGACAGCTCTTTCTTTTGAGGACTGAGGAAATGGACCTTACTGGGCTCACGTCGTTCTACAGTTCTGTCCTGCAGGCGTGGCGGGTGATGACGTGTTCGCGGGCTGCAGGAGAAACTCCGGGATGTGGCTCTTTGAAGAACCGTTGTTTTTAATGACTTCATAGAGACTCAGGTTTTGCAGTCTGCCAGTCTGAGGACCAGTCTCAGGGAGGCTGGGTGCACTAAACTGGGTCACCTGATGAAGATGACTGCCGTCTCTGGTGAAGTCCTGAGAAGGAGTAGTAACATCACCTCCATCAGGCTCATTGACAGGGTGGTGCATGAGGTTTGTGCTGCCCTGGAACTGCCTCAGCGGACACTGGTTCAGACTCGGTCTCTCTGTGAGCAGTGGAGTGAGGGGTGGGAATACAGTTTCCCTCTCTGTCCGTTACCCCATCTGTGGGGGTGGCAGGAGGAAGTGGGCCATCTGCTGTCTTTCTCGACCCCTCACCTGGGCAAGTTCCAGGATGCTGGGAAGAAGGAACTGTATCATGCTTGCGTCAAAGTGCTGAACCTGCGGGCTCTGGCTGGGCTAAGGGAGTCGAGGTGGACTGAGTTTTTTGGTCCAGATGTTTCCCCGAAAGGCAGTTGGCGAGCCCTGTACAAGCTTCCCGTGAAAAGCGGGCGGCAGACCTCCAATGGAGGATTGTGCATGGGGCCATAGCTACAAACCACTACAGGGCGCACATTGATCCCGAACTGGGGGAGGGGTGTGGTTTTTGTTCTGAAGTAGAAACTCTGGCGCATCTGTTTGTTGGTTGTCCTCGGCTGACTGATGTGCTGGGGTCACTAAAAGGTGGGTTCAGGGTTTAGGGGTGGTCTTTTCTTTGGAGTTGTTTATTTTTGGTCCACAATATACTAAGACTAAGAAGGCCGTTCACGTCCTGTTGAATTTTTTGTTTGCTACGGCAAAACTGGCCATCTGGCTGTCCCGTAGAAATAAGGGGCAGGGGGCGGGCAGTGTGGAGCCGGCACCGATGCTGGAGGGGCTGGTCAGAGCCCGGCTCAGGGTTGAACACTCTTATTACCTGCTGATGGACAATTTGGTGGGTTTTAGTAGTGTGTGGGCTGTAGAGGGTGTGTTGTGCTCCGTGGGGGAGGGGGGGGAGTTGGTGCTCAGGTTTTAAATGGAAGGCACAGAACCTTTTTGTGATTGTTTGTATTTGTTTTTGTCTGTTTGTTGGTTTCTTCTGTGATCTGACAATGGTCCAATAAAAGGACTTTTAAAACCAAAAAACCTCTCCTCTCCCTCTCCTCTCCTCTCCTCTCCTCTCCTCTCCTCTCCTCTCCTCTCCTCTCCTCTCCTCTCCATGCTCTCCTCCCTGTCCAGCTGGAGGTGTTTTTTTGGTGATTACCTGCAGTTTTATTGGCTAATGGCTTGAAACATACCAATATGTCTGCTCCTGCCCATCTGAGGCTGGCCATGGTTTCCAGCCAAGATACACACACTAACACACAAACGTGCATAAACACAGGCATATATGCAGACGTACACAGAGACATGCACTGATTTACATTGATGAGCCCAGGCCCACAAGCCCACACACAGACACACGGGCAACACACATCCACACTATCTGTGGATGAGTCTGGCTTGTGCAGTAGCCAAAGATAATGTCATGACCCATTTGTTCCAGTGGATCCAGGACTGCACAGTCTGCACAACAGCAACAGTAATACTGAAGCACAAATATTGATGAACATTTTATTTTTGTTTATAAAAGTACATTGATAGATTTTCTTAGTAAATTCTAGTTGTGTCTATTCAAGCTTGGAAAATTGCTGGTTTAAGGTTATTGTGAGTAGACAATTAAATGTTTCCTAATAAACATCCAAATAAGTATAAGGTAATTTTCACCATCAATGCAAAGAGCCTGGTTCCAGTTTAATGTGGCTTCCCATCATTTTGCTCACCAAATTTTCATCACAACCTTACATAACGACAGTCCTGTGACTAGCTTTGCCAAAGTTTTGACTGCATAACCTTTCATTCTGGCCTTCCTGAGCTCTAACATGTCCACTACAGGTTGAAGGAAAGATTACAAATACAGTGAAAATGAGGAAACAAGAGAGGGGACAGGGCATTGCTTTAAATCTATTCAAGGTCATACCCTAAAGAAGCTCTGCTGTCAACATGGCATCATACCTATATGTTTGCTGGGCTCTAGGTATTTAATCTGTGACTGTATCCTCACCTTTGTAACCTTTAACAAGCCCACAAAATGAAATGAGACATGGTAGAATTGGTCAACTATTACACATTAAGTGATGACAGATGAATTGAGGGTTAAACCTATACACACAGTGATTACAAGGTCATGCGTGTGGCTGTCTATATTCAAGTGGGTTGGTATATATGTGTGGATGTGCTTCTATGAGTTTTCATTTGTGTGTGCGTGTCTCTACCTTTATCTCAGAATGTGTGTTCCAATCTCTTTGTAAGGATTGCAATGTGTCCTGATCTCATCCCATAACAAACACATACAGGTCATCTCTAGGTAGGGGTGACCATCTACTGTAGTGGATGTAAGACTCCCTACCCCCTCACATCTCTCTCTCTCTCTCTCTCTCTCTCTGGGGCTTTAATATGAAAGCTGCTTATCAGAGACAACAAAAAGCAGCGACAGATAGGTGGATGGATGGAAAGGCAGATAGATGAATCCTGTCTGATATGACAGACAGACTGTCCGGCTCAATGGATCGATGATGGCTGGCTGGCAGACTGGTACCTTGGTTATTGCAGTGGCATACTGACTGACAAGAGGGCATTCCTGCTGACTAATGGGGCCTATTAGTTACTTTAAAAACTTGAACAAATCATTAAAGACTTATACTCAAACACAGTCTTCAAAGGTTTATCACTTGCTGATCGACTTTCTGACTGGGTTAACCACCATGGTAGTCCTGATATAATATAGAATTCAACAATGTTTACCTGATTTCCCATACTTAAAAATGATCAATGGCTCTATGTTCAATGGGTTATCAATTTTAATATTATATATTTATTTTTTATTGCCATCAAATCCCATGAAAAGAACAAAACCAACAATGAATGGATCCTACTAACCCCTGATATTATTCATCTGTGCAAGAGACCCCAATTGTCCAAAAAACTATGACGAACAGGTTAGTAAGCCACACTACTGGGTGACACGTTCCTTCTTAATCACCAACATGGGCACTGTAGTTTACTTTGAGTCAGTCCAGTACCTTTACCATCTTGCTGCTGTAAATACTTCCTAGTGCTCCAAAGCAGTGGCTGAAAATATATGTAGTCCAAAACCTATGGTGCTTAGCTTTTTACTAAATGAAAGTATATATTTTCATGAAAGTATATATATTCTTCTGTTTACGAAGAATTCAGTCTTTAGTAGGAACAAATGGATTTATGGCTGTGTGTCAGAGACGGATTAACACACTGTTGGTTTCAGTCCTTTCATGGAAATTGTTTGCACTCACAAAAGTACATAATATTGGCAACTTTATGATACTTTTTCTTATTATAGAGTTAAACAGTCTAATATGTATCTGCTTCAGTTGTGCTTGCTGTGGAATGGAACGTGAAAATCATCATAAAACCCAGTGAATTCATCACTGAAGTTGTTGATTTTGTACTGTTTGTAAGTGCTTTATTTTTGAAATTCCATGCACCATATATTGAATGATTACCCACATATTGCATAGATCATGTGAAACTAGAATGGTTTTGATATCCTTTGAACTGAGTGGACTAATGAACAAATGGCAAACTTGTTGGCTTGCTTTATGGCTAATTGGCTGTGTGTAAATGAATAAAGGTAAATGAAGGATATACTCTTGATTAAGCTAAGTATGAATTGGATATCCAGAAAACTGGAGAGAATATTCTAAATACCTGTGCACATTCTGGACTCCTTCTAGCCCTAACACGAGATAAGCAAAGGATTATTGAGCCTAATTCCTGGTACTCTTCTCATCATGTGGATTACTGCTCTACCCCTTCTTTTCTCTAACCCCAAACCTGAACTCCTGACCCCAAGACATGACCTCTGACCTTCCTGTGACAACACGTTATCTCCTAGACAACAGGCTTATAGCTAACACGCTTTTGAAGCATAAGCAGCTAGATCTGGGAATGCACTACCTGGAAATTACTCTTTGCTGTCGATGAAGAAGAGGTCAAGGTTGAGGGTGAAAGGCGGGGGGGCGTGTCTGGGAGTTGACGTGTATGCATAACCTGTGTGCATATGTGTGTGTGTGTGTGTGTGTGTGTGTGTGTGAAAGAGAGCATGCATGACAGAAATATAAATGTTAAAGGGGAGAGAAAAATACACTGTGGTGGGTGTCCTAGTGGCTTACTTTGCAGAAACATGTACCACATAAAAATCTGGGTTCACATCTGGCCTGGGGCTTTTATCATATGTCCTGGATCTACCATAATGGCTCAGTTGTATGTGTGTGTGTGTGTGTGTGAGACAGTGTGTATTTTGTGTGTGTGTCTGTGCATTTAATTTTAAGGAAAAAAAGAGTTTATGTTTTAGGTGCTATATACAATATTCCTCTGAAAGGCTGTTCCCCTTTAAGGAGCCATCTGTTCAATATGAAAAACATTCTTCACCTTTAACTTGTGACCTTGCGTCCTGTGCAGCCAACCTTCTGTCATCAACACTGAATAGATCATAGCTTAGGGTTATGTCTAGAGTTTTTAACATATATTAATCTAGACAGACACAGAGGCAGAAATGTAGACAGACAAACATTGAGAGATAGATTATAGACAGAAAACCAAAATAGAAGCCAACCTTGGATGGTGCGTTTGAAGAAGGCCTTGCAGGCCTCACAGGATGCCACTCCATAGTGGTACCCTGATGCAATGTCCCCACACACCAGACACAGCCTCTTGGGCATCGAATTCAACATGTACTCGCACTTAATCTGTGAATCTTCTCCAATAGTTGATGAACAGTCCTCGTAACGTTTTGATCCGGGGCCTCCAGCAGGACCCAGGGGCCCTGCGTTGGAGCCGTAAAGGCTAGGGGACTCTAAGCCGTTGGGGTGGCCGTTCATCGTGGACGAATAGGAGCCTGAGGCGTCACTGGAGCCACCAGGGAGTGATGGTTTAGGCTGTCAGTCAGGAGGCTGGACTAGACGGCTCAGTCTTTATATAGGAGGACGGACAGTTGGACTCAAGGTGGCGCTCCTTACTGGACATTCTGCAGAGAAGCCTAAGGAAGTGAGACAGGAACAAAAAGAGGAAGAAAGTATTACAAGAAAATGTCATGTATAAAAATGTCAGAATAATGATAGATACTTAAGAGGGAAAACCAAGACAGGGAAAGGTTCAAGGAAAGTCAGAGAAGAAGAAAACAGATAGAGTGAAGGCAATGTTTGAAAGTCCAATTATAGCAATCATTTGTCCTAATGTTGTTGTATTTCCTAAATGGCCATCCATCTATCACATTTGTTATTTCTTTTCCTTAAGAGAAATGATAACAAGAGCTGTGCAGAGGGAGCAAAAAGGGACAGGTAATAGCAGGGAATAAGAGAATTGTATACAAAACTAAATAGATTGTGGTTCATTAGGGAAACTGTGTGTAAAATAGAGTAGCAAAGAAGCCTCTACAGTACCACACATAAACACATACACATGCTCGGGGCCGACACATCCGTCACTTTCCGGTCAATAGCAGCTTGTTCTACATGACGGCAATCAGTAAGCAGCCTCTCTGCTGCTCAATCATCCCAAAGACAGCCTCACACATACATAATGCTCTTACACACACACACACACACACACACACACACACACACACACACACACACACACACACACACACACACACACACACACACACACACACACACAGTTTAGGGCCATTGATGCAATACAAAACTGTGTTTTAAAAAAACAAAACAAAAATCACTGCCAATCAGTCCCAAAGTATTCAAAGTATTACTGTTTCCTCACCTCTCGTTTTTTTTTTTGCTGTCCCTCTCTTCCTCTAATCTGCTTCCCTTTCTTATTCCCTCTCTTTAGTTCTTCCTCTCCCTAAGGAGGTGGACTGGTGTCTTGTTAATGGCAGTTGTAATTAACAGCTATCTTCTCTCAGTCAGTATCTCTCCATCCCTCCTTTGTCTAACTTACTATCTATCTGCCTGTCTCCCTATCACATCCTATTCAATGCATCTCTTTCTCTCTCTTACTCTATCCCTACTCACTCTCTCTTCTCTTCCTCTTTGCATTACCACTCTATCTCCCTCTAACCCTGCCCGCCCTCCCTTCTCCTTTTCATTGTTAAAGGCAGAAAGCACAAAGGGGTTTTTAATTAAGGCAGGATGCTGCTAAACGAGGGGCTTCTAAAGTCCAGTCGGCCTGTAAAAGATCCCTGTTCTACAGGGACCCATAAAACACAGACAGCGCCTTGACGGAGAATATAGAGCCGGTCGGGAGAGGGAAGGGTGGGGGAATGGATGTAGACAGTAAAACAGGTAGGCAGACAGACAGAAAGACAGACAGAATGGAGAAAGTGAGAAAGAAAAGTTGGCTGCATTAAATAATGATAGCCAAATGGGTTTTAATGTGCTTTAATGGGTTTGATGAGCAGCAAAACTAAGCAGCCCTCTTCCTTTAGCCAAACCTAGACAGGCACTGTGAAGTAAAACCTTTCCCAGAAATTCATTGCTTCCTTCAGTCAATTCTTCCTTTTATAAAGTGACATGCCATTTATAATGTACAATACTTTGGCCTTTCCCCCATTTTCATTATATATTTTATTCCCACCACCACTTCTCCCATCCCCTCACTGCAAGTTCTTCTAATTCAGTGACTGCAGTAATCGTGGCTTTGTGGTATTCACCAATGTCTATAAATCCTTTTATCTGATGCCAAGGTATACATTCTGTTTCGAATGAGGGGGGGCGGTGAGAAAGCTTTGGACACAAATCAAGAAAGAGGAAAGGATAGGAAAGGATGTTAAAAGGGATGGAGAGAGTAGAGGGATACAGAAGGAGAGACAGAAACACATAAAATGTGCTAGAATAAGCAAGAAATGAAGAAATTAATGTAAATGTGGGAAAGAGTGATGGGGTGATGAGAGATCGCACAGCCTGTGTTCCAGTAGAGGAAGAGAAAATAACAGAAAAAGAGAATAGAGACATTTAAGCAGATGATGTGATGGTGATGATTTAATCTCTCCTTTTTCACTCTTTATGCTCTTTTGTGCCCCCTCCCTTCGACCGTCAATTCCTCTGAGTACCATTAAGTGAAAGAGTTTAAGTGCCAAAAGATCTCAGGTGCTTTTTTCCTTTCTCTCTCTCAAATTCTCATCTATCTGTCTATCCTTCTCCCTTTCCATTCCTCGTCTTAGCTCCGTCTCTCTCTCTCTCTTTTTCTCTCTCTCTCTTCCTCTATCATCTCTTTTTCTCACACTTACCGTACATCTTTACTATGTGCTCTCTCACTTTCTCCGCTTATAAATGAAAAATAATGGCAGTAGAAGGGGGAGGAATAAAAAGAATAAAAAAAGAAGACATGCGTGCAGCGGAGAGGAGAAGAGGAAAGAAGATTAAGAAATCACAGCCAGTGCGCTGTGCTGAGCGAGGGGTTGAATGCATTTATGTATGTATGTTATCAGTATAATTACGGCGCTATGTAACGATGGCTCAGTGCTGAAAGAGCAGTCTTATTGTGCCTGTCTGCTCTTCAGATGAGTGTGAGAGAGAGAAGGGGTTGTCTCCTTTTGTATCACCTCTTTATGTTTTCAGTGTTTAAAGAGGTTTATATAAAGAGGAAAAGGCTTGAGTGTGTTTCTTTTTCTTTTTGTATTTTCACAAGGGGCTCAAAGACGTGAGCAGCGTGTTATGAGACGATTGCAGTAAAACACAAAAAAGAGCAGGAATCAGATTTTAGTATTAGCTTTTGCCTAATTTTGTTACAGAAGAAGGGTTTTGAATATCATTTTCTTCCAGCTATTCTGTTCATGTTGATGCACTTCAGTGGAAGAGCACCATATTGTAAGACACTTATTCACTTACCAAAGTTGACAGATAGAACCCATGGACACTTTCATTGTAAAATGTTAAAAAAAAAAAAAAATTGTACAGCTCTTAGAAATTTATAACTTAATAGTAGAACACATAGTCTATTGCAATGAGGACTGACAGTTCATTTTAATTACAGGTTTAGATTTTTTGATTAGTGATGATAAAATTGACCACACACAGTGTTTGTGACACTTTGTGAACTAGATACAGAATGAGACTGAGGCAGCCAGAGCAAGCAGACAAAAGTGTCTGTTAGTTCCTGCAGACATCAAATACACACTCACACATACATACACACACACACACACACACACACACACACAGACACACACACACACACACACACACACAAACCCACCAAAACGATTACTACCTTCCCTTGTCTCCATTTCCAGCTCGATCCCTGTCATTTTCTCTTTCTCTTCGTTCCCATTTCTTTTTTTTCATTTCTCACTTTTTTAAAGGCACAGTGACTCATGAAACAGAGATAAATATGTGAACGTGTAGAGGGGGTGTGGGGGTGTGGAGAGCAACACAAAGAATAGAATAATGTTTAAAAAAATAGAAATGGAAAAGAAGAATTGTTTTTTCTGTGTGTTTTGAAAAAAGATGGGCCACTTTAGTATGACAAGCTGTCATTAGAGCGGTGGGCTGATGCAGCGTCCTGACAACTGGCAGGGACAAACATACAATCATCGTATTAGAGCAACTACTCTGTGCCTCACTCTGTGCCTCTCTGCTGTTTGCTGTGTGCACTTGCACTCTTTTATTATATATAATCTTTGTACAACTGCCTCGCTAGATGGCAGCCATAAACACAAACTGATCCTCAAACAACTCCAAACTGTTTTTGCCCCAGGTTAAAGATTAGAAGTGAAGCAGTGTAAGTAGCTGTGAGTTGAATAGAGGTTTACAGTCTGGGTGTCATTTTAACATTAACATTTCACCAACCATTCAGGCTTTGATACCACTCAATTTGACAACTCATCTTCCTTGTCCTGATGGACTCTACTGTCATGGCTCTCAGCAATTGGTGAGTAAACAAGTTCGCATTACAAGTAAATATGGTCCAACAACCAATATAGTTCAAATAAAGAATTTGTATGTGAAGATAATGAAAAGAGACATGTGCATCTAAGACAAATATTTGCCTGACAATCGAAAAGGCTCTGTTAAAATATATATA
>JABXJD010000049.1:3280000-3356368 GCA_013375575.1 Percina caprodes | reverse complement strand
CCTCACCCTTGTCCTCACAAATGTCCCATTCAATCAAAAAGAGATTATGGATGAGCTGAAATAAGGCATGATATTGCATGTGAAGCATTTGTAACTTCAGCGAATGCTCTCGCACCACATAATCCAAACATATATGAATGCACTCAATTCCTATGCTCGTACACACAGTACGTACAACACACGGTAGCAGCAGCAGCAGCAGCATAATCTGCTCTAGAGGGGCAGCTGTGGGTAGAGTCATTTGTTTTGGGAATGATTTGTTTGTTTGGGTCCTGGCACCCAGATGAGCAGTAATCAGAGGAGTTAGCAAACAGGATTGTGGTAGCCATGACGCGGAGAATCCTCCCCCACAGGGCCTGGACTGAAACAGCTCAGCACTCTGGCTCTGGAATCAGGGCCAGGCTGAAACACACACACACACACAGAAATACCCAGTGTCAAAGCATGTGATGTGTGATGTGTGACTGTAAATTGTACTGATACGTTTGATGGGATACTGATGTTAGCATCAATCTCTCCCAGGTGTTAGAATACAACATTTCAATGTGTGGATTGCCTGATGGTAGTGTATATGATATCAACTGATTTATTTTTGGTCTGTTAAAGTTCCTTATTTTGTTCTCTGTCGATATGTACTAATACTTTCTCCCTTTCGTCCTCCTTTCTGTCTTTCCTCATAGGCCTAGTAGTGAGAGAGGCAAGCATAGAGATCACTCGGCAGCAGGTGGAAGAGCTGTTTGGGCCGGAGGACTTCTGGTGTCAGTGTGTGGCCTGGAGCTCTGCAGGGACCACCAAGAGCCGCAAAGCCCATGTCCGCATTGCCTGTGAGTATTCTCCTCTTCATTCATCTTGCTCTTCATCTCATTACAGTTTTTATCTTCTCTCTCATCTTTGTATTTCTCTCCACACAAAATCTCTGGGCTACCAAGGAAATGTGTCTTGCAGACCGACTTGTGCATCATGACAGATTTACAGATTCTGGAGGCAGTGAAAAAAAGGTTGTCCCTTTGAACTTTGAATTGGTAAAAATCAAACAGAATATGAATCAGTTTCCTTGTGTACAGTATAAACCCATACTAAATAGTGCAGAGGAAGGGGAGAGCTGCAGCAGTGTATACACAGTAGAGAGGCTACATGTTTTGCCAGTCTTCCCTCTTTTTTCCTGTAGGTGGTCCTCATTTGTTCTCTGCCTGTGTTTGTCTTCCTACTGAAATGCATTGCAAATTTTTTTCATAGTAACGAGAAACATTCTGTTCTCTAAAGTTTGAGCTAATTCTTAACTGTTTCCCAAAAGATCTGCCAATCAAAATCTGAAAAAGTTATAAAATCCCAGAGGACATGGTGAGGAAAGTAGAGTTTGTAAGAGTAGCTATAAATGTGACATCAACGCAATGCTTCTGCAACACAACACTTATTACATAACACAACTGCTTACACACTTCTTTTGTAGTATCAGCTAGATCATCACACTTTCAACTCCTGTCTAAGTCATTACAAGGCATAGTGACTGACATGTCGTGTTTTGACTTGTGGCAAACAAAATGCAACACCCACTTGCAGCGTGTGTTGTAGTCTGCATCAAATATATTGGTATCACTGCTGGATAGCGCTTGATAGTGATATCACTTGAGCTTATTATTTGGCTGGCATCTCAGTGCCACTGTCAAAATGATTTTATTTTCATTTAGTAGCACATTATGGAGTCAATACCCCTGGTTTTCACTTGATCTATTCCATTTAGAGTCAGTTAGCAATCACATACCTGTCCCTCTCAATTTATATCTCACCTAACTCCTTTTCCTTCTCTGCATTGTTGTATCACTGTCCCTCTCTCTCTCTTACGGTCCCTGTTTGCTGTATATATTTTTTTGAAATCAGTGCATTCCATCTTTTCAAACACCAGTAACTCTTCTCATTACTGCTTCTGTAATACTAGCCTGGTGAATCAGAATCATGCCTCTCAGTCTCCTGCCGAGCCCACTCCCGCTGCTCCACCTCCTATAATCACCCATGATGAGTAGCCTTCCAGCACTAACCTATCCCTCAAATCACAATGGACCCCTCTTCCCCTCCCATTAGCTTCTGCTGAATGGATTAGCTCCTCTGCTGTGCTTTCTTTTCAGGCAGGCTTCTTGTCAGAGCAAGGCTATATCCTGTTAGGCTAATGGAAACTGGGCTTGTTTTCCTCTCCTCCCCCATCATCTAAACATATACAGTTTAATCAGACTGTGATTCAGAGCCAGCGCTGGCGAGTTAAGAGGTTGTGTTGTTGAAAAACTGCCCTTTAGACTTGCAAAAAGGCTGGTCTGACTAAAAGTGTTGTCCGAGTTTCTGTGTGCCTGTTGGAGGAAGAGAGAATGTGTAAATTCCCCGTGATTGCCTTTTCTTCTTGTCACCTTGTTTTCATTGGCCACCATAGTTGGGAAACAGTGATTGCTTGCCAAAGAGAGGCAATAAACGCATGTGCACAGAAGCAAATTAAATAAATGAATCAAATTAACTGAAATGCCTTTCAAAAGATTGTTGGAGGGTAATGTTTACTGAGAAAGCTGGAAATTGATTTTCTTGTTTGCTTGGGCCTTATATTTTTATGAGTACAACATAACAAGTAAAATCTCGAATGTATTACTAGTGATATTACTAATGATTTTTTTGAAAAGTCTTAATGGTCCTTCCTAATCTAGGTTTGCATTAGTACCTAATGATTTACTAAGCGACAATGTTTCTGAAGTGTAAGGCTTGTGTATTTTAGTTTGACAAGTATCCCAACATATGTACTTATGGTAATAGTTGTCATATGTGTATCCTTCTGAGGGTGACTGAGGCTGAAAGATTTAGTCTGCTGAGGAGGGATGGTGTGACTCCCACAGGAATGTCGTCTCAGCTGGTCCCACACCCTAAAGTGTCCCACAGTACTGTTCAGGGTTACGAGTAGTGAGAAAAGGAGACTCCAGAGGGGAAAGCATAATTTAAACCCACATCCAATAAACTTACAGTACAAAATAATCACTTGCTATTTACTGTGTTTCAGAAAGGATAATGCCAAACGTTTGCAAATCATGAGGAAAACAATCCAAGCACTAAGTGTTTCATTTTAGTTTAGTGGGCTCGGGTTGATCTGCTACTTGAAGAATGACTTATTCAAACATGAATATTTCACATTAATGCACAAACACTGGCATATGCTATTAATACTAATGTAATGCAGACTACAGGATACTGTGGTTTAAATGTTCTTTACAGTAATGCATCCATTTGGTGGTAGTTGTGGCAGTAACAGACTCTAGTTTAACACTAAAACAATACAAAAAGGACTGTGGGTTTTCCAGCAACAAAAACAGAAATGTAACTAGGCATACAGAATAGGAGGGCTCTGCCTCCAGTCACATGGTGGTTTTGTTTCTGGAGAGAATGCTGTAACAGCCACAGGTTAAAGCAAGGCAAGGCAAGGCAGCTTTGTTTGTATAGCACATTTCAGCAACAGGCCAATTCAAATTGCTTTGTACAAAAACAGTTAAAAACAGATAAAACACATAAATAAAAGTTACAGTGCAGCATAAGAAATTAAACATTAAAGAAATGAACAACCATTTAAAGAAAGGCAAAAAGAAAGGTCACAGCCTTGATTTAAAAGAACTGAGAGTTGCAGCAGATCTGCAGTTTTCTGGGATTGTTTTCCAGATATATGGAGCATAGAAACAAGGACCAGTTCATTTCTTCCTCATTGTTTCATCCCTGTAGCCTTGGGTTTAAAATGTATGGGAAATCTGTTATTTTTCTGTACTTTCAATACTATTGAATGTATAAGTGATCTTATTGTTTTAAACATTTGGTATCTAAAAGGTATTGTTTTGTATCAATACTTTTGATACGTTTCTACAGGTTGAAGGAGGTTATATGGCTCAAAAGCCAAGTTTTTTCTTCTTCTCATAATAAACAATCTCTTCCAATGTTTGGGCCAAACCATGCACACTGGTGTTGGCTGCTAGGCATTATAATCCATTTTAAACCACCAAATGGCATGCTGCGATACTAGTGAAGAAATGCATATTCTTCTTTAACATTTAATTTATTGGATTTGGCTGTCATACTCACCTGTCATACTGTGACTACATATTCTTTTATCTTTTGGAAACAGTTTGAACTAGGATCCATTTCTACATTTTGTAGTTATCTCATCAGAGCAACAGTACAATGCTACAACTTCAAACAACTGTACCCCTTTGAGACAGATTTGATCCTTTTCTTACTTTTCCATCTGAAGAAAAACAAACAGTTTGTTCCTGGATAAAATTCTATAAAGCTACGTCTCAGAATATGCCCCTCTAGTCATTCCCTCTTTTAATTTCATACCAGACTTTTACAGAAATTGCTTTCAATTCAAAACCTTCATCTTTTATAATACATTGAAATTTGTAGAGTTATGGCTTATCCCCCTGAAGACACGCATACGCACAGGTTGATTTGGGGGATTTTATTGAATTTGTTATTTTAAGGTTCATTTATCCAAATATAAAATGAACCTTATAAAATGACTATAGGTATTTTTTTGGGCCTCTGGGTTTAGCCTGATCATCTATTCTGTAATAAGAACATGATCTAGTTTCTCCTGCAGGGGATGTGGAACAGTTAGCTGAACAGTGTCTCTTAGTTAATGTCTTCTCATGTAATAGCTAGTGAATAAAAAGAAAGCAAGTAATGAATAAATTGAACCTGCATCTTGATTAGATTTTAGGGATGGCTATTGGTATTTAGGGATTTCTATTGGTATACAAGAAACTAGTGAGAATTACTTACTTTATCCATACAAATACTTAAATCTCCTGGACATTGAAGAACAGTTTTTTTTCCTATGATAGGTGTGTGTGCTGTAGCCCAAACATTTCTACAACATTTCTACCCAAGAGTATTGGACTTATTATGTGCCGTCTGCTTTGACATCTAAAGTACAATTTCTGCCATACATTCTGTGTCGCTGTGACTGAAGGGGCTTTCAGTCTGCAGTATACTCACATCTAAACCTTGAATTCAAAACCAATTTGCTAATGTTGTAGCTATCTAATATAATAAATATCTTTTATCTTTTTATGTTGACTCACAATGTCAATACCAGTCCATTACTGTATTAATTATGTTTGTGAAGAATTGCCATATCTTTTCCACAGATTGAATCGCTGAACCGGGGTTATTTCTGGGTTTGTTTCCATGGACACAGTTAGGTTTGGTAGAAAAAGAAACTGAGGAAATATGTTGCTATTAGATTAGAAGTAAAGTAAACACTTGTCTTACTGTGGATGCCTTTTCTGCAGTTTTATTAGAGCTGGATCTCACACAGTCTTTTAATATGTATATTTATTTCTTTGTTCAACCCTTAATGTTTTGAGTTTGACTTTATGGTTCACTATAACCTCTCAGGTTGTAGATATAGCAAAGGCATAATTTTCAACTAAGTTTGTCTCCCTCTTTAGTCATGCTTGTCTCTGTTAGCTAGACTGGCTTGGTGTTAAGGGTGGCATAGTTGCAGAGTTCAGTTCATGTCAGATTCTGTATGTACAGTCAGGGGTGCAACACAAAATTCTGGGCCCTCTAGAAATGCATTTTCTATGGGCCCCTTGGTGCATCCACAGCTATTCATTCTAGCATCGTTTTGGGCCCTCCTCACATGAGGGCCCGGGGTACTCAGTCCCCTTAGTCCCCTGACGCCCCTGTTTAAGACTTTTGTATAAGAAAAGCATGTCATTTTAGAGCATACTGTGTTGGTTACTGCTTTAGATTGAATGTGTCAGTATAAACGGCGGGTGTTTTCTACGAATATTGCGAAGGCTGTAGAAATGTTATCAGTGGAGTTTGATTGCAGATTTGATGCTTCATTAACTCCAAAGTTCCCAAATAGAACTGTAACTCCCCATTACGTCCTCTTCTCTCTCCTCCCTTGCCTCCACTCTGTTGCATGGTGCCTGCTGCTCCTGTCTCAGTCTGTGCAGCAGATTATGATATATGTCTAATGGGCTTTGGGTTCCAGTGTAGCATGACACCTTCAGTAATCCTGCCCTGTCAGCTCCATCAGGGCTCTTACACCACAAAAATATTGGTTTTTCATTGGAGGGCAAGTGATCCCCTTCTCCCTATCTTCCTTCCATCTACTTCAGGCAAGTTTATCTGTGTAAGAAGGAGATAAAAAGAGAGCTTACATCTCAGTTACTGTTTACAACATTTAAATACACACTGTTTGCTCAGTGGCTATTATTATTGATGAGTGACCCAGCCTTTTTTTTGATGATTTATTGTTAGTATACCAATACTATTATTGATTGACTCAGCATTTAATATTAAAGATAGCTTTCAGAACAGCCCTCACATATACCTGTCAGTGACATAGAGGTAATATTGATTGATACTTCTGTTTGTTCATTGTAGACCTGAGGAAGACATTTGACCAGGAACCTCTCGGGAAGGAAGTGTCACTTGAACAGGAAGTGCTGCTCCAATGTCGCCCACCTGAAGGTATCCCAGCTGCTGAGGTAAGGTTAAAAAGACATTTCACTGAGCCAGTACAATGTAGTTGTTAGAATAATTATAGTTTTTGTTTGAAAAGATAAGTTCTAATATGCACTTATAGGCAGTTGTGATTATCCAGACTAAGCCCAACAAAAAGTTTCTTGCCTCAATCCAATAAACTGGCTGCTCAGAAAAGAGGTTTATGTGAAGAGCTTTTTTTAAGGGTCGGTTTCTGCTGAAATGTCGCTATCATCTCTGGTGTAATTTTTAAACAAAAAAAGTATATAATGGATAGCTAAAGCTCATCTCCCACATAGTTATATGGATATCTATATTTAGCATTTGTACTTATTAGCATGTATTATTTTTTTAATACCAGTCTATACCACATAAAACAGTGAAAACTGTGTTTATAGCAGAATTTGCCTTCAGTTTTTTAACTTTGTTCATTTCAGAAGTTGTAATGTAATAACACTAAATAATCTGACACAGTCCAGCGCACAGATAAGGACATTTTTCCACCACTGCCTGGGCTATTTAAGCTGCTTGGGTATTTCCTAAACATGGGCCCGTCACTGAAATTTGGTCAGAGGAAAGAACATTTTAATTATCTGCTATAGGGAAAAAATAAAATAAAACCAGTGTTGTCCCTGTGTTACCTTAGCTCAGCCAATATCACCTTGCTGCTCTACTTCCTCCCTGCCCTACAGTAGAACACTGTTATAGCTGCATTTGAAAAGGCTCAGTTGAGATTGCAAGAACATAAATAGCGGATGAAAGGGTGGTTTGATGGGTGGGGGGGCTTGGGTGTTTTTTTTCTTCTTTGAGTTGTGGGTGTTGGGACTGAACTCTTTAAAGGCTTGTGATTGACCTGGAAAAGCCGAGTTAAGTGAGTGGAACTGCACAGCATTTATCCCCGCTGAAAGTGCTGACAGGCTAAATGGACTAAAGTTTGGGACTGGCACTCGGCAGACTCTCCTTATACAATCCAGGCTTCAGTCTGATAGTACTGCTCTAACAGTCATATAGTATGCAGTGCAGCGATCAGAGACTAAGCTGGGGTCCAATCATGACACATCTATGCTTTCTGAGATATGGAGTTGCTGTGGTAACCCAGACGTACAATGAAGGGGAATAGGAGGCACATTAGTAGCATTTTCAGTCCGGGTCAAGCACGTAAGCATTTGTGTGTAATGTACAGTAAGTAGAATCAGTGTTATTTTAATGTAGCTATCTATCGGGGGAAAAAATAATGTGTAGTCAAGGAAACATGTTTTATATTATGTGGTCAAAATTTAAGATATGTGTGACATTTGTAGCATATTCACCTCTTCTAAAAGAAAAGGATAAACAAATTGTCTAAAATTCTCCCTGCATGCATCATTTTCTATATTCTGAGTAAGAGCGGAGATAGTTTTCTCTATTTACTTTTCCTTCTACATTAGAGTTGGATTTTGTGTGTTTACAGAGGCACTTTTTCAGCTTCTTTAATTACTCGCACTAACCTCATGGCTTGAAAAAAAAGACAACAGTTCCGTTCCACAAGTTGTTTTTCCTCTTTTTTTCTAAACTCAAACACAGCTGCTTCAGTGGAAAAAAGGACAAAACTGAATGCTGCTTTTTCATCTGTGTTTGTCAGGCCTTTTCCCACACAAGCCCACCAGAGAAAAAAAAGCAGATGGGTTAAGTCTGTGGTTACATATGAATCTGCAGAAATGTGTAGCAGCCGTTGTGAAGGAAAGATCTGTCATATTTCACCCACAAGATAAAAAAATAATATAGAGGAGATGAGAGAGGCTGAAGGCAGAGGGAGAGGAGCTGTTGAGGTTTGTCAGGGTTGGATCCAGTCGGTTGTTGTCAGGCCTCCAGTTGGCTGTCAGTTCGCCCTGCGGTTCCGTTACAGGCCTTTGCCTAGCAAGGGAGAGGCTGGCAGGATGGCAGGCTGTGGCTGAGCCATAAAACCCATACTCTTACTGCACTTTTGTTAAATCATGTGGACTGCATGTGATGGACATTGAAAGCCAATCTTTCATGAAGAAGACAAGCAGGACACACACACACACACACACACACACACACACACACACACACACTGGGCTGACTGTGGATGCACTGTATAGTCACATCACTACATTTCCACACATATGTGCACATGTTGGAGTACCAGCAAGGACGATAACATGTCTGCATGCGCAGGCTTACAATAACATGCTGCCAACAACTCAACTGAGCACTGAAAGTCTATTCATCTATTCTATAGAGTGAACAGTGGGATTTTGGCTGACAAGCTGGCAGAAAAAGATTCACTGCTGATGAACTGGAAGAAAGACTCAGATGTTTGTGCTTCCTCTTTTCAAACATAATAACAGAGTTGTATCAGGAAAATCTGTTACTTGGGTTCACAGACATTATATTACATACTCATGCTATTGTCACTGTTGATGGTACTAAAATTAAGTTTTACTTTTAGAGTGTCTGTGCTAACATTATAATAGTTGCAAGCACTGACATTTTTTGACACTTTGAGGTTGTAATAGTTTTACTTTCATTTTAATTAAGATATTTTTGTTGAGATCAGCTGTAATTCTCTATTTTTGCAGCACACACACACACACACACACACACACACACACACACACACACACACACACACACACACACACACACACACACACACACAAATTCTCAGAGCTACAAAGCCCATATTCTGGTGAATCAAAGTAAGTCAATCACAGTTGGTTTTGATCTCCGATTACAAAGTTGAACTGCACCATTTGATGTTATCCAGTGTCAGTCTTGTGTTCCCTCTCTTTGTCTTCCCACTTTTCAGATGATTTACATTATAGGTTTTCACAATGGTTTACCACAGTAATGACGTTCTGTGATTTTATTTAAGTGGTTTTGGAGTCTTTGTTGGCTTTCTGCAGTGGCTATTGCCTGGAAAACTAAACATTATACTGAATAATCAGGATTGCTCCGGTGATGATGCAGCAACCTTTTTTTGACAGAAGATATAAAACAGTGTCCATCATACATATCAGAGGTTTTCATATATGGAGTTTAGTCTGAGGTAGTCTGGCCCTAATTTATGAGGTTACAAGGTTATTCACACTTGATACACTGATTTTCTGCTGTAAAGATTGTCCCTGAGTTGTGAAATACACAGACACACACACACACACACACACACACACACACACACACACACACACACACACACACACACACACACACACACACACACACACACACACACACACAGACAGACAGACAGACAGACAGACAATAAGCAGCCAGCATTTATTTTGGCTCTCATTGCAACAATTAGCAATGGAACTTTGGCCTCAGAGGACTGAAATACTGTGAGGTTTCTGAAATAGCACAAGGATTCAGTCATCTGAACCTCTTGCATGGTCTGAATACATTATACACTCACCAGGCTCCCTAAAAGTCATTGTTACACGTTTCCATGAACATGAATATTTGATCAAAAGCAGAAGGAAAATGTAACTGTTGAGACTATTCTAGGAAGGAATGGAGAGGGAGTGATTTGGCAGGAAGGCTTTGTTTCTGTGTTATGTGGGCTTACTTGCTGGGTGCTGCCCAGTAATAAAGGTAAAGATAGGGATGGAAGAGTTTTCATGAGCTCAACACTGATCCTGCTCTTTGAATACCTCCACGAAGCTCTTTTAATAAACATCTTAAAGGCCTCCACTGAAGTAACAGTGGCCTCTTTTCATACTCAAAAACATGTGGCAGGCTCATAAAATTGACTTAAATCTCCTTTTGTGAAAAAAATGCAGCTTTATTGTTCCTTTCTCTTTTCTTCTCCCATGCCCTCCATCTCCCACTCCAATTGAGAGCACTTGTCACGGCACTGAGAGAAAGACAAGAGTTCAGAGGTGATGCAGCACAGTGAGCTGCTGAGCCTGTTTCCATGGGAGCAGGATTTTAATTCAGGCATCTCCTCAGTCAGCCGGGGTCCTGCCGAGTTATCATGGGTAACGAGTCATTGATGCTCTGCAGGGAAGAGGCCCTGCTGCCATGATTAAGTCCATTGGCTTTACCAAGAAGAAAGCCAGGAAACACAAAGATCTTTACTTCACACTCTCTCATCCAGAGAAGTGAGAAAACTAAGTTGGATGAATTTAGACAGCTGGGACTGCAGCCAGAGCCAAATTCAATGGTTTCACATGCAGTTCTGTGAATCCATAGGGACAGTAGATGTTGTTATTAAGCTCAAATTATGTTTCCTTACTTTTTGTTATTGACTAAATGTGCCGATAATGACTCTGAATATTGAGTGTTATGTTATAAAATCTTATCCGACTTAAATATCTTGACTGTGGCAATTAATGGAGATCCAGCATCTACCTTTTCCCACACATCAAACCCTGTAAATGTCAGTGGTTACTGTTGATTTTAGGTCCAGTTCCACTTAATAGGCGGAACTGCGCAAACGGCGGCTTGTCAGGTCACCTTGTCAAAAAATGGCCAAGTGCTTCCTCCCAGTCCAAATGCTGTATAGTGTAGTTATGAGGGGGGCCAGGAATGTCAGGAGTAACAACACTTCAGTGCCCAGTGAAACAGGAAGTGTGTTTTCATTAAGGTTACCCTTGGGAGTGTCAGGAGGCCAGACCAAATCCCTCTGGCAACCCACCAAAGATTGTCCTTCAGGCACTCACCTGTCAATCACTCCGGTTTCCCTGTGCAAAGGCTGTGATTTGCTCTAATAGCCCAACATTTGTGAGCTTTGCTGTCCTCAGTTTGGCACTGCCCTTTCTACTGTTACCTCCTATGGGTCAGGCCTTAACAAACACTTTACAAGTACAACTTTGAACCAGAGGTAGTTTCTGTGCACATATTCAATCAGACCACCTATGAGAAAGAAAAGAAAATACTATTCATTACAGGACAAAGAAGCATTGCTTGGGGCTCTAGTAGTATAACATGGTGTAAACTGATACTAGAAAGCAAAACCAATAAACTACAACATACTACTCTGGCTACAAGAGCATCTTGTGCATTGAAATCCCCTATGTCAAAAATCGTATTTCTCTATGCAACCTGGAATTAGAGGGAAGGTGAATTGGTGGATGCCAGGTGGTATTTTCATTTAGCATGGGAATTAGACACAAGTTTCATTTTGGTTTAAAATGTCTTCATCACTTTGATTTGAAATGATTTTTGAGCTGTTTACACTGAACTTGTAAACGGGTTTGAGCATTTTTATCCCTACTCCTAAAAGTAGTTTTGTACTGTATACTGAGAGAGTTCTGACCTCTATCAGTGCAGAAAAAACCCTCTCACTTGGTGGAGATATCAACTGAGCTTTTCTAAAGGCCAGAGGATTCTCAGGGAGACCAAGGATTGAAGTGTATCGCACAGTTCTCTAGCTTGCAAAGCTGCAGCCTCAGTAATAGTTTATAGTAGTTTATTATCTGATATTTCACATAAAAATGGTGTGTGTGCCATGTATCTCTGCAGCCAACTTGGACTTGTCCACCCACACTTGAATCTATAAACAGATTTTGGCTTAAAAAAATTATGTACTGTATACCAAGCCAAGTGGCGTGTTATCTGTATGCATTTTGAGCTATCCACGTGTATGTCTACACTGTGGACGTAAACATACACGCAATTTGGTGTGTTATCGCGAGAAGAAAGTGACGGTTGAGTTTAGGAAACGTGACACGCGGTTGGGTTTAGGCAATGAAGAACCAGTTGGCTTTAGTATAAAAAGGAACTACGGTTGAGTTTAGGACACATGGGATATAATCCCCGTTGTCCTGGGTGAAAGTCCTTTGTTTTACCCATCCACCACTCCGACCACCCTCCCTACGTGGATTTTTGCTCTTTCATACTACTCGCTACGGCATAAATACACACGCAATGTAAGTCAATGGAGGCCAAACATCATTGATAAACGCGCTAAAAACATGTATGTGTTTTGATAACAAGCCAATAATGGCATATGAATTGGCGGGTCATACATATACCATTTCATAAGATCAGTCTGCGTAGTCACATTATCACCATTGAAATATAAATAACTTTTGTGGGCCAAAGATAATCAATTTATCAAATTTTAAAAACTCCTTTCTTTATGCCTCAGTAACCAACAGACAAAAACAGAGTTGTAAAAACATAAACTCCCCCAACTTTATGGGGCTTGCATTGTAGGCGGTGAGTGATTCTAGTAATCATATTTTAAGAGGCATATGAATTGCGCAAGAGAAAACAGAGAGAGTTGTGTTACAGCAGTGAAGTGTCTGTCTGTCCTTGGAGCTAGTTTAAGAAATGGCTGTTCTCCTTCAGCAAACTGTGGAGAGCTTGAGGCAAGACGTATCTGGATGCGGTTATTACTCCTGGCTCGATTCTCAGTGATGCGTCTTCTGTATGGACACCTGAAGCACTCCAACAATTCTACTAACTCTGTTTCCTCTACATACTGTACACCCTCACAAACACACGTATAGATATAGATACAAATACAAGCAAGCAATACAGGCATACACACACATACATTTTTTTCATCACACCTTAAGATATCACACCTTAATGCATTTCCGCTTCTTAATATGTATACCTCTCATATTTGTATTCTTGTCATGTAGGCAGATGCAGAGCATATGGCTACATCGTGAATGATTGAATAATCAGTTCATAACCTTTTGTGGCTTATTCTCCAGGATATATACTGTACTGTAAAAAAAGGTAAATGAATACATTACATTGGATACTTAGACGTAATGTGGAGGAGCAGGAGAACTCATAATGACTTCTCTGTCTCATAGTCTCATACAGTTCTGTGGAACATTTTTTTTCCTCCCCATTCTTCCTTTTCACATCCCTCTCCACCCCCACACTTTACTGTACGTTCTATTTCTGACACAACAGCGATGAGTAATGAATGGTTTTGCCTTGCACCGGTTTTTAACAAGTGAGTGGATTGTATACAGTGTGTTCTGTATATTGGTCTAATTAGAGTTGTGCTGGCACATCCTGGCAGAGCACTGAAACATCCCACTCGATGGTTTCAGCCTGGTCTGCAGCCAGTTATGTTTGCTTGTGGGAGAAGAAGTGACAGTGGAGGGACACTGAAGTCCCACTATAGTGGGTCTCTCAAAGACCTGAAGGTTAAATGTGTATGCTGTGCTCTAGGATCCTGTTTCAACATGAATTACGTCACAATAAAGACACCACTTCCTCAATGTACACCACCTCGTTTGACAGATATCTTTTTCCAACCTGTCTGTATTATTTTTGTCAATACATTCCGGTCTGTGAATTTTCCAGAGCTCAAGAGAAAAAGCTGTCTCATCTCAGTCTAATCTTTCTTCTTTGTTTACCTCTCAGTTTAGTCTTTCCCTACTCACTCATTCAGAGTGTTTGCCTCTTCAAGACAAAGTCACCTCTTTGTAACCTTTTTCCTCCACTCTTTGTCTTTGTCTTTATTCTGACTTGACCCTCCTTGCCTCTCAGATATTTTGGCACACTAGTGACATACTCCTGCTGCATGTACATCTGCTCTCCTTCTCACACATCTATCTCCTTCACCTGTCTTTCTTTCTGTCTGTCTCTTTCTCTTCCTCTCTAGGTCTAAGCTTCCGTCTTACTGTCTCTCATTGTCACTTGGCTGTCTGCGACTAGACCGGAAGACTCCCTGTCTTTGACTGTTGACATGTGGCAATTTTCCTTCGCTAATGAAAAGAAATGTGCCAATTACCCTTCCGGATGTTTCACTGCCAATCAGACACTAACGAGCTGCGAGATAGAGAGAGAGAGAGAGAGAGAGAGAGAGAGAGAGAGAGAGAGAGAGAGAGAGAAAGTGTGTGTGTGTGTGTGTGTGTGTGTGTGTGTGTGTGTTTACATATCTGTGCAAGTTTGTGTATCTCTGTCTGTGTGCATGTTTGAGTCTGTCGGCATGAGATTAAGTTGGACCAATGCAATATGAGATGTATTCTTCTGCTGAATTGTATTCATTTGAAATCTTTTCACAAGTGTGGTATAGAGATCGGCTTACCTTTTCCTCTCTGGTTTTATTAATGAGTCCTAATTATAGTCGGTGCAGAATAAATGATGGGTGAACTGTTGCTCACTTTTGCTCTCTCACACACGTTCCCACTTCTGACTTGAGTTCCTACCACTCTCTGTCTCTCGTCACTCCGTCTCCCTCCCACCCCTCCATCTGCGCTGAAAAGCTCCTTTGTTCAATTTTTAATTACCTTCTCATATAAAAGTGCTCTTGACATCTGAACGCAGCACGTTTGGAGAGGCTGCTTGTGTGATTGGTGCAAAATTGGATAACCACCTCTTTGTATCACCTGTCAATCTCTATTCAAAGAATAGACATTTTACTTACTAATGCCTTGTGCTCCACACACACTAATGTGAGATCTAAATTACAAAATACTTATGATGTCAACAAAACCCATTGTTTCATTGTCAAATCTTTGTTCTCTAAACACAGAGGTCCTTTTATCTTGTCATATTTGTTAGTTATTCATTATTAAAGGTAGTGATATTGTAAAACAAAAACAACCCTGTAATCACTGTAGCCTCTTTGGACTCTATAATGTGTTGTGACAATCACTTCTGTCATTATATTGATTACATTTTTGAGTTTAAGATAATGCACAGGAGTTATTTACCTTATTTTTAATGTATGTGTATAATGTATGTTATTAGAGTACCGTTTATAAAAGATATCTTGAGTGTTGAAACCTCGAGGAGAAAATGTCACCAGAAGCTACAGTTTAGTGAGTTGTTATTAAATTTCGTCTGGTGCTCTAATCCTGAAAGTCCTGACAGATGTCTAAGTGCCACCTCAGCAGATGTCAAGGCAGATTTGTTGCTATAAAACTAAAGCAGAAACCAACTTAATAGCACAATACTGAAATTCCTAATTATATACACCTCTCATATATGGACAGACTTTGTGATAAATTCCTGAATAACCATTAAACAATGCTGTGTTGTTAAACTGAGATTGAAGCATCATGATCATGAATGTACAGTAGATTTAAGTGAGCTGTATACAACATTCAGAACAATAATATAGCAGCAGAGCTTCTCTGTTCTTTGTTTTGTAGCCGGGCTGGCCATTTGTGCATGTTAGTGCATGTAAGTCCCTCCCTTTGAAACTGTTGGCCCTCTTGTGTGCTTTGTACTGCAGTTCTCATTGACTTGTGTAATAGCAGTTTAGGTCTAGAAAAGCAATTTATAAATACAATGTACTATTATTATAATGTATAAAGCTTCATTAAGTGTCTAGTTGTAAATTAAAATAAATTAACAACTGCTAATGTAAAAACTAGCTTTTCTTTCTGTGTGGCAAGTTTTACACCTACTGCTGTAGCATCATGTTGAGGAATGAAGTCTCTGAGTGTCAGATGCAACGCATACATTGCAACTTATGTCATCCAGCACTTTATTGCATTGTGTGTGTGAGAGAGGTTGCATTTCAGCTAGGAGACGGCTTCGAGGCGGTCCTTTCCTTCCTGGCTCTATGACATTGATTCAGCTAATACATGTTTATGGAGGAAAACAAACTCATATGCACCCAATCAGCAGAGGATGTACATCGTGTTTCCAAAAGATTTACTGTAAACCTCTGCTGATATTGAGTTTGCATCCAGTGTTTGTTCATATGTACTTTGTCATGGGGATAGGTGTTATATGAGCTGAACAATGTTAGTGTTGTATGCATTGATTTGAAGGAGGGCTGAGTTGAAAGAGGTGTAAAATAACTGTGTTATGTTGAAATATTTTCTTCTCAGACTCTCCAATGTGTTCCCACTGGAAAAGAGACATGCAGCTAAGGTGTGACGCTGATGGCGTCTTTGATATCTGCCATCTCAAGCAATCACAGACACTAGTGAAGCTGGTGATGCATGTAACTCAATGCATGTCAAAATCAGCCCATCTTCTCTTCTGAGAAAGTTATAACAATGCTGGTCTTCGAACAATGCCCAATGTGTTGTACATATCTGCACCAGTTCATGCTGTTTCTGTGTTGTTTCTTAAGCAATCTGACAACAACAGTGAGCCCGCACACCGTTTTGTCTTGACAGGCCTTATAACTGATTATTTTCCCACTTTTTTAGATACTTTATCTCTCATGAGAAAGACCTTTTATAAACATCCTACTTATCTTTGCCTGTACTGCTCCTTAGGGTCTTATCTGTTATCAGGCCTTGCTTCTTATGGGATATCATAATACAGAGGAAGTTAGCTATTTGCTGGGCCTCCCAATTGCAGGTCAGCTCCTTTGAAGAAAACCAGAGAACTAGCAAACATTTTCAAAGTGGCTACTGAGTGTAAGACAGCATGTGTTATTCTTTTAGAAACTTTCAAAACCTTTAAACCTTTTTGGAGAGAAAAAGGATATTGGTGATTTACAGTCAAATAAAAGCTCTAAATGGTCCCCTGTTTTGTGATACTGCCAGGAGTTCAATATCGGTATCATTTAGAGAAATGAAACTCATAAGGAAAGGTCAGAGAGACTCTCAGCTTCAGAAATTGTGGAGTTTTCTTTTCTCTACTGTCCGACAGCGCTGCTGTTAGTGTAGTGTTTTGTTCTAGGGGGAGAATAAAAAGTGTGTGATAGCTATTGACTTTTTGTAGCAGGACCTCAGAGACGTAAACAATTGTGCTCTAATCTTGGCACTCACTGCGATTTGAGAGGTTTGGCGCAGACAAGAAAAACGATAGCTGTTTATAGCTGTGATTTTACTACGATTTAATGAAGCTGTCTATCTTTTCCCTTTTTTCATGTTGTGCTCTTTTCTTCTTCTCAGGTGGAGTGGTTAAAAACGAGGAAGTTATCGATCCTGCAGATGACAGAAACTTCTACATCACCATCGACCACAACCTGATCATCAAACAGGCCCGTCTCTCTGACACTGCCAACTACACCTGTGTCGCGAAGAACATTGTTGCCAAGAGACGCAGCACCACCGCCACAGTTATCGTCTATGGTAAACTACTACTGTCTTTGAACAACAATGAGATCCAAAAAACAATTAGTCTCACTCTTCTAGTCTATATCAATGATGTTCCACTCCCGGGATTGCTCTGGTGCTGCCGGAAATTCCGCCAGGTCATTCTCTTTTCGCCCAGATGTCACCTGTTGAAATACTGGGCAGAGATCTGAGGAGCAGTTCACCATAGTCCTCATAAATCAACCGGAGTTCAAAATTCTAACACAAAGAAAGCTTTGGTTGATCCTGTTGTATGGCTAAAACAACTTTTGAACGTACACATGTTTGAACAAAACAAGTTCCTTCCCGATGCTATTTTGCACACTATTGTGAAAGAAAGGCGTTTATCTCCCATCCCGGAATGCTGTGTGGACTTGCCAGACCATCCTTTGCAGCACTGTGGAGGAAGGTCAGGCAAAGTGAGACCATACATCTAATGACCTGCAAACCCTTCCTACTGACCACATGAGGGATCAGTAGAGCCAGACCCTAATGCAGAGGACAAGTGTTCAATTCCTATAAAAGGCAGCTCAACTCAATCACATATTCAACAAATACATACAACAAATTTCCAAATCATTCTGCATAAAGCAAATCCCTGTCTCTCTCCCGCAGCATGTAACATTCACTCATTTTGATCCTGCCGGAAGGTGTGCAAGGTTTGGAAGATTAGTGATTTTCTGTAAGCGAGGTGCTGATGTGGCGGTGCCATACTTAAAGAGACTCCTGCTGTGGTTTCACACAGACTCACCCACTGTTTCCCTAACATCAGCTAACATGACTGTTATAGCACAACATGGCTGTGAAGTTGGAACTTTAATGCCTGCTGGAGGCTGTGCATATTCAGACTGAATGAAGAGGCATTGTATGCATGTGGATGGATACCCACACACTAGGCAAAAGTAAACAAGGGTTAAGTTTCAAATCTATAATTTCCTTGTCACTTTTCACGGACTCATGAACATCGAGAATGATGTAGCTAGTGGGGATCAGTTTTAGAGTGAGGTAGAAACAAAAACACAAAATTGTAAATCCAAGAGAGACGATTTCAGGGACAAAGGTCGCTGTCTGTGCAAAGCTTTCCTGTCACTAACACATTCTATTAACGTTGAAAAACTGCTTTGATGTCAGCTCATCCTTGAGTGAGTACAACGAGCCTGTCTGTGCTTGCTTTTTTACCCAGATTGGGGTACTTGCCCCTTAATTCGCAGTTGTGCTGTATGTGAAAGTGCATATATTCCCCCATAAAGCAGTATGACAAAACCAAATGATGAGAGACAATTGTGTGTGTTTAATGGAAAAGTGAGAAGGACAGGCAATTTGTTTTTAGCCCAGTGGTTTTCAGTCTGACCCGCTACAAGGACACTTGAAACAGGAGCACAAGCTGGCAACAAAGGAGAATAACAGGGAGAGAGGAGATAGATCCATAATCCATGGAGGAAAGAAAGCAGACAGTAAAGAAATGTGGGGCTTTGGCTGTCTTCCCTGGAGTGCAATATTTTGGGCTTCACTCATAAGCATGTCACATTCGAAAGTCGGAGGCTCCAAGGGGCCCAGTTCCACCATCTCAAATGCCACAGACTTGTTCTCAGCCACAAGCCCTGGTGTCACTCTGCACTGGATTTAGTCGCTGACAGAGATAGATGAGAGAGGGAAGAGAGGCATTAGGAGGAATCAGTGAATGGAAAATGCAGCTATCTGACCAGAATTTACTGTCTGGCTACATGGCAAAGTAACAACCCGAGATTTCAGGTTCAAAAACCCAGAACTGTAAATATAGATTTTACAATGGGCAATGTATTGTGATGTCCACTACTAATGTACTGATGGGTTACACTTTATTCTGTGTCTCTCTATGCTTTTATTGCATTTGTAATTTGTATTTCATTTGTTAAATTGTCTTTTATTTTGTCTTATTTCATGCATATTTCTTTTCACCCCAATCTATGCATTTTATTGGTTTTGCGTCCTTTTATAAAGCACATTTTAACTTGTTTGAAAAAAATGCAACATAAAGCTAAGGATAAAGTGAGACTATAAACAGTCTGAGTGATGTTTTAACATGTTTTATTCTAGTGAATGGAGGATGGTCGACATGGACAGAGTGGTCAGTGTGTAACAGCCGCTGTGGCCGCGGTTACCAGAAACGCACACGCAGCTGTACTAACCCAGCCCCACTCAACGGAGGCACCATCTGTGAAGGGCAAGGCATCCAGAAACTGGCATGCAATCCTCTCTGCCCAGGTATGGCATCAAAATACATTACACCCACTTAGTAGTGGGTGGAAAGGGTATAGGTGGACAAAATACAAAATACATAAAATATGATGCAACTCTGTGTTTGCATATTTCATTCTGTTTGTGCTTCCACCCTTACGTGTGTCTCTCTCCCACAAATCTCGCGCTGTCTCAATCACCGATCCATGCACCCACGCACACACTCATGCACTTGTTTGTCTTCAACTTCTCATTTTCCATTTCGTTCACTCTACCCCTGTCTGTCCCTTCTGTTGTGTGGTAGTGGATGGCCTGTGGACAGAGTGGAGTAAGTGGTCCACCTGTGGGACAGAGTGCACCCACTGGAGGAGGAGGGAATGCAGCGTTCCAGCACCCAAAAACGGGGGAAAGGACTGTGAGGGCATGGTGCTCCAGTCCAAGAACTGCACCGATGGGATGTGCATGCAGAGTGAGTACCCGACTAATCCTCTGCTACTCTCTCTGACCTGCCAACCAAAGGAATTACTTCACCCTTTGACTATGAGTTTCACTCTGCTCTTTCATCAACACGCTGTGTTTCACATCGCCACATAACACTCTCACCCTGTCTCTCACTCACTCTGTTTCACTTCACTCATACATAAACAATAAGACATGCTAAAACGCACTTCTTTCTGTCTTCTGCCCCCAGCCTTTTTATTTGCACATTCATAATACACAAAAGCTGTTGGATCGAATGGCGTAAAAGCAGAAACCACAGCACATCTTTTTACTCTGCTGCAAATATAAGTATATGTTAAAATGAGACTTGGCCACATGGGGAATGCTTTAAGTAATTATCCTTGACACAGGCTAAGCATTTGGGAGTTGTATTTAAAATAATAATAAGTGATTATATTGTAATAATATAAGGGGGGGGGTCACATCTATCTGGCTGCGTAATTTAAAAACTCTGGATTCCTTAGGTCCAATGAGAGGAAACACGAGGCCACAAAGTGGCACATGTGTAGACTTGCTCCTTTTCCTGAGCTGGCAATTACATGTGTTGGAAAGTGAGCGAGTATTGTGCATAATAATATTCTAGTCTTACAATGATTTAAAAGTAAACAAACTGCTCCAGGATGCAGCAGCATTTCTTTCACATAAATCACAATTCTTCATTTGGTTTTACTGTTTTGTTGCAAACAAAAAAGGCCAAATCCAGTTTGTGGTGCTGCCAGATATTTTTCTGCAGGCAGCACATTGTTTTCTGCTTCTCTTTCTTCCAGCGAATTAAAAACAGCCAGGCAGTTCAGTTGAGCCAACAATCCTGTTACCTCTTTTTTATAATACATTCACAGATTGGAGTCATGCTGCAATGATGCACACGTGTTTGTGTGTTTGTTTGATACCTTGAACTTGATCTTCTAAAACAGTCTTTGCCTTCTTTTCTGTGCCTGTAATAGCAAAAGAAATAGGTTGAGAAGGAAATAGCTGGAAAGACTGCATATTAACTGTGTTCAACTCTCTGTCTAGTTTAATAAGCATCCTCTCCAATAAACATCTTTGAAGGTGTTAGACCCACACACTGTCACAGATGCCTCCATCCTGTGTATAACCTGCTACAGATGGTGATTGTGACACTAACAGTATAACAGAGGCTGGGCTGCTGGATGTCTAGAATTTGATACAGCCGGTCGTCACTTTGTGCTGCTGATGTGAGAATTTGCTGCTCTATGGGGTTTTAAACTGCTACCTGCAGTATGTACTATATAGGCTACGGTTGACATCGCAGTAAATATGCATCTTTACACACAGCTGGCTGATGGATCTACATGTCTCTGTACAATCAAACACATACGCTACTATATGTCCATATGTATGGAGGACTGACAGAAAACTATGACTTTTGAGCGTTGAGTGATTTCATTTAACGTTAGCATCACAGGGAATGCATTAGCTGATTTCATAGCCAATGTCATATGTCTACAGTGTAGAAACATCAGGGAGCAATCTACAACAAAACCTACTCTTATTTGTGTTATTCATCTTACTTTATTTCCATCTGCGGCACAACATAAGTTAACCCCACAATTCCCACCCTTTGCAACTCAGCCTATCTAAAGCATTAGTTTCCAGTAGATTGATGACCAGTTTGCAGAAAATATAAAGCCATAATGATATAGATTTAGGATCATTTCAGGGATTGATTTTTTTGAAAGTTAAGAGGTTGAAGCCACTTATGTCAACGCTAATGACCATTTCCACTAGCATTTAGGAGAATGCCCCATTATCTAAATGCTCACATTATGGCAAATATGATTGGGAATGGAAGATGTGTGCAATCTGAACTCACCTCAGACTGCTGATCTGCTCCCTCCAGTGCAGGGCTGGGATCTGAGCAAACACATGTCTGTGGATTCCATTGCAGCTTGATCTCATTTTCTGTTGTTTGAATTTATTTAAATCACTTCAATTGCAATCCATCGCAGAAATCCGGCAAAGGAATTTGATATAACAAGAGCTGGAAATAGAACTTGGGATGATATGCCTCCATTGCTGCACAAAAACACAACTGACCTGAGTCAAAAAGGAGAGAGTTGTGTTATAATTTACTTTGCAGCTTGTTTATCACATTTAGGCTTTCGGGGAGTTTGGGTGTTGGAGTTAACAAAGTTATGTATCTACAGATTGATCTAGAGAGGTTGCACTCTGCCTGATCAGATAGAACTTCCCAACTCTAATATAAGAGTATAGTTTTCACAGTTCACTGTGCCTGACCTGTCTAAATCTCTGTTTTGCGCACCGTCTGTGCTCTGCCTTCTTGATTTTGAAGTTGTTTTCCAGGCCTTTGGTAATCCTGCTTTCAGACATGACATTTTCTTGACATATTGATCTAGATAAAGGGGGGTACGTACTCCAGCAAGGGCAAATGCTTTATGGCTATCAAACACCAGGAAATCATGACTTTAAGGTTCACTTCAACCATCCAAGAGCATGAGGTTATTTACACTATAAAGTTTTGATTACATCTTATAATCATCGTATAATCATCAATTTTAGTAAACATAGATTCACCGCCAAGAAGTAGTAGAAGCAAAAATGAACCTTGACCTCAGCTTTGCCAGAATATGTTTCTTTGAGGTTGGAAATCTGCCCCATTCAAAGAAGTAATGGCTGAAACACAGACAGTGATTTCCTGTACTATAAGTCCCACTTCCTTCCCAGCTCTATGTTAGTATGTTAGTTAGTATGTCAGTAAGGAATAATGTTTGTCTCTCTGGGGCTCCGAGGTTTCCTTTGGAGCCCACCCACTGAAGCATGCGTTTCACTCTAGCTATACTGTAGACTGACGGATGAATAGAAACTCTACAGGATGGGTTCAAATGGGCCATCAGTTAGATTGTCCCTGACAGTCACCTCCTCTTGCTCCAGCCCAGCTTTCCTGTTGCCTGATTACATGAACACACCAGCCCCATCTATCAAGCCATTGATTTTCCTGTCGGTCCACTTGTCTGCCTGTGGCTCTCTCCCCTCCAATAAGGACTTCATTGTTTGTATAGTTGTTTATGGATGTCCCAGGGAGACTGAATATTATGTGTGCAGAGCACTATCCCTGGCTGCCATTCTACGTTGCTTTCCTCTTCACGTCAACATATAACCTAGCCACAACAAAGTCAACCAAAAGCTTAATTGAGGCCCAAAAAACATCTATGGTGAAATGTCCTAAGATCTTTTTCCATTTCCTGCTTTCCTAACCTTATTTCCCATGCACTAACTTCTCCATTCACCTTCCAGTGACAGATGCAAGGCTGTTGGTTCTATTGACTCTGCTGGAGTCCACACTTTATCAGTTCCTTCACCTGCCAGCATCAGGCCTGCTGCTGCTAAGGCACTAAGCCCAGTTGATGGATCACGCCACTCCCTCACAGAACCCCACCCACCACCACCACCCCACTCCTCTCATCCATCTCTCTATACTCTATACACCGATTGGGAGAGGAGGGGCCAAATCAAGAAATATCGCTTCCCTGTGTCATCACTCCTACTCATGAGTTTGTTGCTGTCTCATTTGTTGAGTTTGTTTTTCTGTTGACTTAAATTTGATTTTCATCATCCCCCTCTCCCTACCCCCTCCTTACTTCCCCTACTTTCTCTCCCATCCACAATCCCTTGCTCTCTTTTCAAGGTTCCTTCTATCAGAAGTCCTCTGAGGCAAAAGACCAGGGTGATTTTGGAAATTCATGTGAGTTTTTTTATCATTTCATTTTTATTTTTTTTACATTATTTCTACCTTAATTTTTCATTGGCAGGTTGTGCACAAGGAATTTGCAGTCACCCATATTCCCTGATAAATTATTAGAAAACATTTTAACATGTTTTATAAGTGGTATATTTGCACTAAAAACACTAAAAGAAACAAACAGGTTTCATTATTATTTTTCTGTTCTTTTACTTGCAGATAACCACCTCAGGGCATTTCCTTCTTTGATTTCCGCTCTGTCCTTTCTCATAATGTGTCTCTGCTAGCCAGCTGCCTGTTTACTATTGTCTACCTCAGAGCTGACAACGCCCTTTACCCTGTTGCTTCTCATGAACTGAGCCGTGAGCTCAGGCATTGAGTCTGGCAAAGAATTTGACCCACTGTGTCTTTCTCAGTGTATATAATATTCTCTCTCTGTATCTCCCCCTCCCCTTATAAATCTTTGCATCCTCACAGAGAATTAATTGCTCAATAATTCCTTTCATTTCCATTTCTTGTACTTTTCCTTTCCTACAGTGGCACATGTTCAAAGGGATGTATTAATCTAAGTGATACATTTTAATGCGTACACTTAGCAGGTTGCTGCCTTTATCATCAAAGCATGGATGGGAGATTGTTCGACTGAGAGGGTATATGTTAAATAACTGCAGGGAATCTTGGCAAAGGAAACACAGTGAAATTACATTTTCAGACTTTCATCATTGGCTCCCTGCTCTGTTTTCAATTTGTGTCTGTGCTTGGTGACGGATTAGAGGCCTTACATATACTGTATGAGGATGTATCTTGACACTCATCTCTTCAATGTGATGTCTCAGTTAAGGCCGAATAGAACATGTTAGGCCACACTTGTCCTTCCTTGGAAATGAGGGAAATGAAATCTTCCCCTGCCTCTTTAATTGGACAAGAAACCTAAAGAAGCTCTCTACTTTTTTTCCTAAATCCCTATTTTAATAATGTGAGCAAGAGGGAATGCCCTGGTCAAGCTTATATTTCCTCAATTTCCTTTCAATAGAGATTTTTTAACAGCATGAAATATAATTTAATTTTAAACTGACTAAGTTGTAAATGGCGTACTTGTTTAATTAGTTTTAAAAACCTATTTATGCATCTAAATAAACATCAAGTCATCATACTGCAACATCACAAGAGAAAAAGAAGCTAAGCACTTTTACTCTTAGAGAGCAAAGATGTGCTAAAAAACACGTATGGCTCTCTACTGTCACAAAAACACTCTTCTTTCTCTTGCTTTTCTCCCTCTTCTTCTCCTTTGTGCACAAGAACACTAGAGACACAGATTGAGTGCCATCTGCATCCCTGAGACACATGAGGGTAATTTATACAAATGCTTGGATTCATGCATGTCCTGAAAGTGCTGTGTATGGCTCTATGGCTGATGCTGCCATCTACTGGTGCAGAATTTGTGCCATTTACATACTGAAATGATCTGAAAAATAGAAATGACTCTCTAATCAAAATAATTATTTTCTTATAAAAAAGAGTTGTATATACTTTCTACTATATGTCTTATAGGGCTTTGTATAGCCCCGCCCCTGACATCTACAGTGGGTATTCATACTTTGATGCACACATACAGGCTCACACACGCCTTCTGGCATTTTGTTACCATCTATAGAAGAGTTTCTCCCCATTTGTCAACTTGTGACAGTGAAGGACATTCTTTACCAAACACTATAGAGAGTTCAGACTGTCAGTAGACATCCATTTAAAGGTCTGATCGGTAATGAGTGCCTGTCTCAGTCTGCGATTCCAACAGCCACTATATCCATGCCAGGTCCGCTAATCACAGAGGTTTCTCCAGCTGGAAAGTGGACAGAAAGACTTTGCAAGGGAGATAGAGATGAAAGACAAATTGAGAAATGCAAGCTATCTCTAGATCTTATCTGCAGTGTGTAAGAACAAAGACAGAGACCGTCTCTGAACTCCAACACAGAGCACGGTAATTTGAAGATAAAAACATCTATATCTCCAGTCTTTGGAACTTTTGATCTTGATTCTGAGCCTGGTTGTTAGGACAGTGTGTTATTGGGTTGCACTGGAGCAGCCTTCCTTATTAATTGCGTCATTGTGCACAGAGTTTATTGTCATTATATTTATTTTCTTGTTTCTAATTAGCTTTATGATGCATAGTATACAACCCCCTCTGACTTCTTATAGGAAATATGAATCTCTTTGTAAAATCTCTGGTCATTATTAAAATGGACCCACATGTCATGACTCTTGCATGTGTTTAGCAGATTTCTTTGTGAATAAATTATATTTGTTTGCCCTTTACTATATGACAAAAGCCAAAATTGAATGTTAGATGGCAAAGCTGAAAGGAGAAAAATACATGAAGTTGTGCTTCACTCTTTACAGTACATGCATCATTATCTTTTTATTTGACAATTAAGGGTGTCCTATGATATTAAATCAACAGCCTGATTATTTGCCACAGTGGGCCATCATTAACCACATAAAAAAATAAGACAGGAGATATACTTGCATTTATTTTCCAGTAGATGGTTATTAATATCCGCCTTAATCTTAAAGCAGGATATTAGTCTGCTGATAATGGCTTCATCACAACTCCCACATGCTGAGAAAGAAAGCTGATGATGTGAACTTATAAGATCTTAAAAGACTATTTTTCTTTCTGTCTTTTGTCTTCCCCCACCCCTACCACCATTCCTCCTCCTCCAGTGGCCCCCAGTACAGATGATGTAGCTCTGTATGTGGGTATTGTCATAGCGGTGATCATGTGCCTGGTTATCTCTGTGGTCGTGGCACTCTTCATCTACAGGAAGAACCACCGTGACTTTGACTCTGATATCATTGATTCCTCCGCCCTCAATGGAGGCTTCCAGCCAGTCAGCATCAAGACTGCCCGCAAAGGTGAGGCGCACCATACATATGCTTGTTTTTGTGTGTGTTTGCCTATATGTATGAGTGAGTGTTTGTGTGCACATGCTTTATGTCTTGTTATCACATGCATACATTATTTCTTGTCTTTTACATCACATATGAGTGAGCTAATGGACATCAGATGGCTCTAGGGCTATAGTATTAATTATTCATCATTTTTTGTGATACATTTAATAATACAATTGTTCAGTTTCAATACAGATTCCAAAATGTTAGTAAAGTTGTGATTTAAATCAGTAAATATCTGATTAAAGCATAATAAACAAGTCGACAAATCTGCCCGTTTTTGGTGCTTGACAGCTGTTGATACTCTGCTACAGACACGTTTCAGTAAGAACCATTAGCAACCCATAGCATTAACCTGGTGATCTATGTTTGGCTCTGACAGCACATGTTTGTTAGTGAGGATGTGAATGTAAATGTGGCCTTTTGACTGTCGATGAGCAGGAAGCTTGTGGGAGAAATACAGAAAGCATGTTTGTGCAGATTAGGTGATTAAACTATTAAAATGCTTGTCGTTGTGATGGCAGGCCAAACTATGCCCCTTAATTAAGGCATAATAAGGCCAGTCTGCATGTCGCATATTAAACTCTAATTAGATTTGGGCTGGTGACGCACAATTTAAAAGTACGACTGCAGAGGTGAAGACAGGTGTCAGTGAGCTGGCACCCGCCTCTAGCTGTAGCAGGCCCTTTCTTACCCATATCTATGAGGCTAATAACGTCCATTCATTCAGAAGTGATAACATTCAAATTGCGTGGAGCTGGACAAAAAGAACCCAAGGGAAAAAGACAGATCAGAATAATTGTGTTGTGAATAGTCAGTCTAAGATTTAAAAACAGAAAAAAAGAAAAACTGGAGAAAAAAGAAATTACAGATACAGGAAATGAAAGTTTTGGTATTAAAACCAAAATGCCCTCTGTCTGTCACTGTGGGACACACATCAAAGATATCTGAAAATGTAGCACTAAACTGATGAAGAACATCGGCAAAGCAATAGGCAGACCCAAATTCAAAATCACTAAACATTTGTTGCAAAAGTAAATCCAAAATGTATAAGGTTACCATTAGACTTGTTTAGTTGGACCACAACAATTATTGTCAGAATGTGGGATTGAGTTGGATACTGATTTTACACCCCTGTGTTTCTCCCACACTTTTAATGCTTCAGAATTCCCGTTTTTTAAATAGTTTTAACAATATTTAGCAAATAATACGTTTATGTGTGTTTACAGATATATACTAATATATATACTATATATATTTATTAATTTTTTTTAGCCTCTAGTTATTGACTGCTGACTGATGTTAGGATCATATGGTAATATATAAACAAATCAAACCCTGTCTGTATGCCTGTACTGACAATGTCAACAAAATAATATTAGTTTATTTATTTTATGCGATTGCTTAACCAGTGTGGAGCTCAACAGATTAGCTTACTTAAAAAACAATGCTGAAACTTTGTTTTTCTTTGGACCTGTGCAGGCTTGAGCCATTAATAAAATGATGTACTAGTTGTACTATTGATGCTTTATAAAGCATTACTAATAACACAAACACTAATGTAAATAAAATAGTAAAACTACTGCACTACCACAAAAAACGATAATAACAATAAATCATTATTCTGGCCATGTCTTGTCTTATTTGAAAACTTTTTGTAACTTACATTAACATTTGTATCATGTGTTGATGGGGGTTGGAGGTAGTGGAGAATCTAGAGGACAGAGAGCTCCCGCTGCCATCGTTCTACCTACTCAGCCCAGCTATTGAACATTCATCCTTCTACCTACTGGGTAAACTGAGCGTTGGTGATGCCATCTGTTACTCATGAATCACAGCTGTGCCTATCTCCAACTGAGTAATGTTTCTTGGTGGTGAAGTGGACTTCCCTAATGAGTGAAAAAGAAATTAGTGAAGCCAGGCAGCGGATTGCTGCCAACAATTCAGTTCTGTGTGGCTATTTTGGTTTCCAGTTAGTTTCTTACCAGTTGTCCTAGTTGGAAAGAGTATATGATTGCCATAAGACTTCTCTTAAGACATTTACTCCTGTTGACCTGGTCACTTTCTTTTCTTTTCCAGCTGATCTCCTAACAGCACCACCTGACCTGACCTCAGCAGCCGCCATGTACCGTGGCCCCGTCTACGCCCTCCACGATGTGGCTGACAAAATCCCCATGACCAATTCCCCTCTGCTGGACCCTCTTCCCAACCTGAAGATTAAGGTGTACAACTCCTCAGGCTTAGTGACTCCACAAGATGACTTGGGAGGGGAGTTTTCCTCTAAATTGTCACCTAAGCTACCACACTGCCTCCTGGACAACAGTGACTGCACGATGGGCCGGCGCACACAGACCCAGACGTTGCTCCGTACCAGGGATCCATCCTGCACCGCATTGGGCTCATTCAGCTCCCAGGGGGGACACCTCATTGTGCCCAACTCAGGTTTGACCAGATAATGAGAGAATGTGTTTTCAAATTTGTGTCTCCTGATCTGGGATTCAGTACATTTATTTGTTTAACCAGGCAAAATCTGTTGCTTATTTTAAAATTTGCAGCGATAAAACATAGTACCATAAATAAATAAAGCTCTTATTCATAAAAAAGGGATCTGCAACTTCCAACAAATTCATACTTTATCTTAAAACTCATGAACTCTCGTTTGTCTGTTTTGATTAGAGCAACATGTTTTCTACGCAATGGCTCTCCTTTTAGGTGCTTTACATGCTCTTCCTTTCAATAGCATTTAGTATACATTTCAATATGTGTGTGTGCACATATTATTGAGAATAGATCATCCATCAGCTCTTTCATCTGTGTGGCCAGTCTATACATACAAAAATACAAAATACAAAAGAGTACTGGTGTTTTGAGACTGTAAATCTTCAAAAATACTTACTAAACTGGATTGAAATACACTATAATTAATTAATAATATTGTGTTACAGATGTATGAGATCTGCACTGCCTCTATTATACCTAACTACCTTTACCAGGGCAACTTTAACTCACACAGACGTGACCTTGAAATAAGATGCTAAACCTATGCAACCTATCAGCAGGGGTAGGCAACTGCTCACAATATGACAAGGGCTGATGGATACCTAAGGTGTGTGCACTGAAAGTACTGAAGTATACTGTTTCAGGCAGCTTACATTGGCAATGCTGTCCTCACTTTAAACACATGTGGGCTGCTTGTAACATGCCACAGATGCATGTTGACAGGCATAGACAAACTAGCCTAGACATTAAAGGATAAACTCACTTCTCATGTTTCTTAAGTTTTTCCGTTTTGATTCCTGTAAAAATGTTCTGAGCTGCTAGTTGGGCTCAGCCACCTCATCATGTTACATAGGCAGAGGCAAAAGAAGGAGCACATTTGATATGTGATCAGTTTGTGTGTCTGGGTAATGAAATATTTTGTGGCACCATCAGTGTGGCTGTTTGGTATTTTGCATCTTAAAATGCATTTCCCATCTCTTTGAAGCTTTACTGTGAAGGAGAGTAGCAGCGTGTGAGACATTCCCCTGGCAGAGTTATTGCAAGAGAAGCTGTCTGTCACCTTTTGAAAAGTTCTGTACAAGGACATGGGAAATCAATGAGCTATCTGAGAAACCCCTACAGAGAGAAAATGTGTGTGTGTGTGTGTGTGTGTGTGTGTGTGTGTGTGTGTGTGTGTGTGTGTGTGCGTGTGCGTGTGTGTGTGTGTGTTTGCGCATGGCATGGGGGAATGTGGGGGGTAGGGTCCTAAAAACACATCGGACAGGACATCAAATCAATCTGAGATGGAAAAATGTAAATCATGCTGGCTGCAGCAATATGAGAATGCTATGACGAGTAGAGAGAGAGAGATCATTGATTTTTAGAAATGAAATGTCACGCCATTTCCTGGTGCCATAGGAGAAGGCAATAAAGTGCCATACGTAGTTTTAATATGTAGGTTTAATATGTGGGGCTGAGGGGAATTGGGATTATTATTATACCTCTCTAAGAAAGAAATATGACTATGACATTGGGGCTTTAATTGCTCTGCTGGTGCAAAAGGCTAGCATTAAGACCTTTCACCATTTAAAAATATACATATGTACAAGGGTGCCTGGGTAGCTCACCTGTTAGAGTGTGTACCTATATACAGAAGCTCAGTCTGCAATGCAGGGGCCACAGGTTTGTTTCCGACCTGCAGCCCTTTGCTACTAGGCATTCCCCCTTTCATGTCTAAACTGTCCTATCCAATAAGGCCTAAAATGCCAAAAAAATCTTTAAACATACAGTGGGGCCAAAAAGTATTTAGTCAGCCACTGATTGTGCAAGTTCTCCTACTTAGAAAGATGAGGTCTGTAATTTTTATCATAGGTACACAAAAAAATCCAGGAAATCACATTGTAGGATTTTCAAAGAATTTATTTGTAAATTATGGTGGAAAATAAGTATTTGGTCAATAACAAAAGTTCACCTCAATACTTTGTACCATAACCTTTGTTGGCAATGACAGAGGTAAAACGTTTCCTGTAAGTCTTCACCAGGTTTGCACACACTGTAGCTGGTATTTTGGCCCATTCCTCCATGCAGATCTCCTCTAGAGCAGTGATGTTTGGGGGCTGTCACTGGGCAACACGGACTTTCAACTCCCTCCACACATTTTCTATGGAGTTGAGGTCTGGAGACTAGTTAGGCCACTCCAGGACCTTGAAATGCTTTTTACGGAGCCACTCTTTTGTTGCCTGAGCGATGTGTTTGGGATCATTGTCAGGCAGGAAGACCCAGCCACGTTCCATCAAGGAGGTTTTGGCTTAAAATCGCACGATACATGGATTCATTCTTCCCTTAACACTGATCAGTTTTCCTGTCCCCTTTGCAGAAAAACAGCCCCAAAGCATGATGTTTCCTCCCCCATGCTTCACAGTAGGTATGGTGTTCTTGGGATGCAACTTCTTCTTCCTCCAAATATGTAAAGTTGAGTTTTTACCAAAAAGTTCCATTTTGGTTTTATCTGACCACATGATATTCTCCCAATCCTTTTCTGGATCATCCATATGCTCGCTGGCAAACTTCAGACGGGCCTGGACTTGTACTCTCTTAAGCAGGGGGACACGCCTGTCACTGCAGGATTTGAGTCCCTTTTGGTGTAGTGTGCTACTGATGGTACCCTTTGTTACTTTGGTCCCAGCTCTCTGCAGGTCATTCATCAGGTACCTTTTTCTGGGATTTTTGCTCATCGTTCTCATGATCATTTTGACCACACGGGATGAGATCTTGCGTGGAGCCCCAGATTGAGGGAGATTATCAATGGTCATGTCTTCCATTTTCTTACAATTGCTCCCACAGTTGATTTATTCACACCAACCTGCTTGCCTATTGTAGATTCACTCTTCCCAACATGGTGCAGGTCTACAATTTTCTTCCTGGTGTCCTTCAACAGCTCTTTGGTGTTGGCCATGATTGAGTTTGGAGTCTGACTGTTTGAGTCTGTAAAGAGGTGTCTTTTATACAGTTAACTAGTTGAAAGAGGTGCCATTAATACAGGTAACGAGTGGAGGACAGAAGAGCTTCTTAAAGCAGAAGTTACTGGTCTGTGAGAGCCAGAAATCTTGCTTGTTTGTGGGTGACCAAATACTTATTTTCCACCATAATTTACAAATAAATTATTTAAAAATCCTACAATGTGATTTCCTGGATTTTTTTTCTCATTTTGTCTCTCATAGTTGAAGTGTACCTATGATGAAAATTACAGACCTCTCTCATCTTTCTAAGTAGGAGAACTTGCACAATCAGTGGCTGACTAAATACTTTTTCTCGCCACAGTATGTTTTAATTGTGATGCTGGTCTAATGTCTCTGTCTGTGCTCTCACTGACTTAACATAAGAAAGCTATTAAACACAATCATGACAGCCATTGACAACTCTTATATATGCCTGTTTTGTTTTGTCTGTTTTTGTGATCCCCAGGAGTAAGTCTGCTTATTCCAGCAGGGGCCATTCCTCAGGGCAGAGTGTATGAGATGTATGTGACGGTTCAGAGGAAGGAAAACATGAGGTATGCAGTGCCTCCTGCCATATCAATACTCCAGAGTTTTGTTTAAATCCTGGCAGCTTCGCCATGTCACACATAACACTGAGACTGCTGTCACTTCATCACTAAACAGCATTTGTGTGTGTGTGTGTGTGTGTGTTTGTTTGTATGTATGTGTGTTATTTTCTGTGCACCTCCAGGCCCTCGGTGGAAGATGGCCAAACAGTGCTGAGCCCTGTGGTGAGCTGTGGGCCCCCCGGGGCCTTGTTGACTCGGCCCCTCATCATCACCATGCACCACTGTGCTGTGTTTGACGGCCAACAGGATTGGCTGATCCAGCTCAAGAGCCAGTCACAGCAGAACCATTGGGAGGTGAGATTTGAGATGAAAGCTGTGCAACAGACTCTTATGTGTGTCACCACAGTCCAAGTTTGAAAATGTGCTTCTGGCAGTCATGTAAAGCTTTACAAATTAGTTATACCATCTAGAATAGTATTAAATCCTCACTGCAACTGGTTGGTAGAAAATTCTACTCATCAAAGAATAAAGGGGAAGGTATCAGGAAAAGTAAATGATGAAACGGCTCTGGACGATAGATAGCATGGAACAGGTGAAGGGGATCAACTTCCCCTGCTTTGGTTGTGCAGCACAGCACTCAGGGGATCCTCTGTTGCAACCAGGTGCTGAAATAGTAAACCTCTGATAGCAGCAGGGAATTGTTTTTCCCCAGACTGTTTTCTTGTACCTTTTATGAATGACTATTTTTGTTTGGGTGTGCCGTTGTGTGGGGTGTGTGTGTTTATGTTTTTGGAAGCCCTGTGCCTGCAGGCTCCATCATAAACAGTGCTGATGATGATAAGTTGGGTTGCTGATGGCAGCAGCGTGAATGTGTACTACCTATCCCCTTATTCCTTCTCCTTCCTGCACGCACGCATGCACACACGCACACACACACACACACACACACACACACACACACACACACACACACACACACACACACACACACACAGTACAAATACCACAAATAGATAATTTTGTAGAGAAACTATGCTTCCACCCCATCACAAAAAGCTGCTTTAAACTTTTTACATATGGTCCAGTTTTGATCTCTCTCCCGAGAAATCTGTTAGTACACCTCAGATAATAATATGACAGACCCTGTTGGAGGAAGTTAATATCGTCTTTTATTTACCTGCCAAGAGAGCATTTCTGGCTAAGCTTTCCTTCCATGTGGTTTTTAATGAAATCTCACAGGCAGTTTGCTGAGACCTTTTTCTAAAGTGTAAGGTGCTTAAAATATACAAAAAACAAATCATAATCATTTATATAGCAGTAGTGCCTAACATGAGCAGAAGGAAAAGCAGTAGAAAGGCAGTACAGAATACAAAAATATATAATTTTCCCAAGAATTTTGGTTTTATGGGCTAATGGTCTAAATTAGTAAGATATAAATTGGAAGTGGGCACTGCTCTTGGGGAGGGTATTTAGGAAAATGTTGAAGCACTAATTGTAGTCCATGCAGGCATACTGTACAGTCCAGTCACATAATGAAACTACAGTACTTAGCACCAGACTATATCTAATATATGGCCCTCTCTCAGCTCATTATTGAGTAGTGGCTTTAATAACACCACTTTCAGGAAGTCATTGCACAATATCTACTGCTGATGTGGCAATATGACTTATGGAGCAGAGAAAAACTGCCAGACTGGCCCCACATGACATTGTGACATTGATGAATTACTCGGAGGGCAGCCAATAAAGCTCAGTGCAAACAGAGTCTTTTTAAGGAAGAAATAACTATTGATCAAGGGTGACATTGGGGGGGCCCAAGTGTGTGTGTGTGTGTGTGTGTGTGTGTGTGTGTGTGTGTGTGTGTGTGTGTGTGTGTGTGTGTGTGTGTGTGTGTGTGTGTGTGTGTGTGTGTAAAGGCAGTCTGATGCAATCTGGAAGTAACCAATTGTCTCAGCGGTCAGTCTGGCTCCTGCTTGTCACCAAAGCAGGAACAATTCCTTATAAGAGCTTGCTATGTAAAAATTCAGTAATTGATTAACTACAGTTTTCAAAAGACAAGTGGCAGAGTGTAACTTGGATCATTTTCCAGCCTGTTTGGTTATAAAATACCACTCCATATAGTACATTCATCGAGAGCGGTAACACGCTGGTTTATATCTAACATGTGCATCAGTGATTTAGTGTGATTCAAGCCAACTCCTTTTACATGTGTAGGCATGCGAGGGATGAACTTGTGAATCATAGATCTGTACATGGCTCGCGGAGGATACAAAATGACCAAAAATGTTGGTACACGTTCATGAGCCGCGCACACAGCTGTTGCGTTTACTGTTGTGTTTTGAAATCAGATTTAACTCTGAATATTGAGGGGGCAAAAATAGTATTTTTTCAGTAATTGGAGGACGTGTCGTCTAAGTATTGGGGAGAACAAATATCCATATCCCGTTCTCTGTGGTGATTACAGTACACGCTTACAATTGATTACATCTCTGACCTGTCAGATATGCAGATGGTATAGCCAAGGTGACGGCAGCTTCCCTTCTGAGAAAAATATGTGAAATATTGCTTTATATGACATGCTCTGTCTGTTTATTTATCACTTCTGTAGACATGAGCTCCTCTGAAGTAGTAATTCCTGGATATATATATATATATATATATATATATATATATATAGTCATCACTACCTAGTGAAAATAATTAATTGGCATCCAGGATACTGCAGCCTCCCCCGTCAAAGCACACAAGCACCTACCCACACACACACACACACACACACACACACACACACACACACACACACACACGCATGCGCGCGTGCGCACGGTGTCATTGAAGGGAACAAGGTGTTGTGATGATGATGAAGACAGCAGGTCATATAATGAGGAACATGTGGGGCTTTCTGCTTCAGTAACTCTCTTACAAAGATGTATCCTCCCACGCCTCTAAGAAAGAAAGAAAGGAAAATCTGCTGCTGAATGCAGTCAAAAATGCTCTTTATACGTTTGATTTTTTGCACCAGCACAAAAATTGTGGATGAAGCAAAAGCTTACTTTTTCCACTTTGTTTTCTAATTGTATGCCAATAAGGAGCCCCAGTGCCATCCCCCATGAGCAGCTAAACCACTATAAAATACTGCAATTCCTCTTCTGTCTCTCATAATAGGCTGAATTAATGCCAATGTGCTGCTCACAGGAGTGTTTGGATTAGAGAGAGAGAGAGAGAGAGAGAGAGAGAGAGAGAGAGAGAGAGAATTAAAACCTCCTCAGACCAGACGGTCTCAATGAAAGAGAACTATGCCATGGCATTAGTGCCATTACAGGTGTCTACAACTACAAATGGTCCGGATACTCAGTCTTCTATTACCTCACATAAACAATGGCAGCATGCCGGATATGAGTAATACACACTTGCTAAGTGTAATATTTTACTGTCAGTTTCAATTAAACAGAATTTAAATGTTCTGTAAAATAATAATAAATTAATAGTTTAAGTACACAGTTTTTGCTAATGCATTAGATCAATTTAGTCCCCAAAACTTAAACTGTTTTTATGCTTTTGATGTTATGGCTAAGCATTTTTGGATTACTGGGTATTATTTATAAAAATGTAAGGGTATGTTCAAATGACTCTCTGAGGTAAAACTACAAATTGTTCTCAACTTGCTGCGCCTCCATTGAATGGTGAATACATAGAAATTTTGTAGCACTTAGGATTCATCGTTTATATGTATAAAAAACATTCAATTAGATAAGGAAAACCATGATTTTGAAAATGTCACTTGGAGACAAGAAAGTGACAGTAAGTTAACTGCTATATTTACTTGCCAACAAATGCACACATATAATGTAAGTCATTTGGAGGGGGAAAGAGCCAGGACAGAGTGTTCTCATCATTTACCTCTATATTATAGTATTTCTTCATGTAATCCCTTTCATGTTTCTGTTTTTAGCTTATTATCTCCAACACATCCCACATTTTCTTTCTTCCTGTCCATATATAGGATGTAGTGGTGGTAGGAGAAGAAAATTTCACTACACCGTGCTATATCCAAATGGATGATGAGGCCTGCCACATCCTGACGGAGACACTGGGTACCACCTGCCTAGTGGGCCAATCTCTCAGCGCCGCAACCATCAAGCGCCTCAAACTAGCAATCTTCGGCCCTGTCACCTGCCCCGCCATGGAGTATCACATCAGAGTATACTGCCTTGATGACACACAGGACGCACTCAAGGTAAATATACAGCAAGTTGCAGTTGTGTGTCCTTTCTTTTGTCCCTGTATTTGCTAAATGTTATGTAGCAGAAATTAAATGTGTTTGTGAGCATTAATGATGTCTGTGAGTGTGTCATTTTGACAGAATGGTTTTGGTGTGTGTGTGTGTAGACATAGTCACCTGAGGAGCTGTGAGAGCCACAGTGAAAAAGATTTGTGTTGGTGTATCACAATAAGGGGAGACAAGTGTTTGCATTGAAAAAGCATGAAAAGCTGCACCTAGAAAGATGTCGCTGCTGCGCCAACACAAAATCTTTGTTTATATTATCCCTCTACTGTTGTCTCCTTCTGTTTAATACTTTTATCTTCCTACATGCAGGAAAGATAAGGAAGGAATATTATACTGAGCAGGGATATTAAACATGGTTATTAAGTTCGGGACTGGTTAATCTGTGGAAATAAGATCAATTTCTGTACTAGTTTAAACATTCCCTGTCTGTTCACTTTAAGATAAACTGCCTCTGTTATTAAAGGTGCATGTAATCCTTATATCTACTGTCCATACCTAATGTTTATATTTATATTTGACTGTAGTTAGAAATTCATTCATACTTTACTGTTACTTAATATTGGCCATCTTGGCCTATTGGTGGTTGTAATGTATTGATGAACATTGTTTTTTGTTTTTGTTTTGTTTGCTTTTTTAAAAGTTTTTACTTTTCTGTTATGTAATTATTGTGATATGTGAAAACGAGATGATACATCTCAAAGGTTTTATCCTAATAATAAACAAATTTGAACCTGCTATATTTATGTCAACATGCTATACTATGACTTTTTTCCACTTTCTTCGACATGCTATTACTTTATTTCAACATATTATAGTACTATTCTATTACTTTTTTTGACATACTATACTATGATTTTTTCACACTTTTTTGACATGCTATATATATGTCTAACTGTTTTTGAAATACTATTCTATGTTTTTTTCTTCACTTTGTTCGACATATTATACTATGACTTTTCCCCACTTTTGACATACTGTACTATGACTTTTTCTACTTTAATTTCCAATTTCATTATGACTTTTTTTCAACATACCTTGTACCTTTGTCAACATACTATACTATTTCCTTTTTTGACATACTGCACTAGGACTTTTTATTCCACTCTTTTCGACATGCAATACTATGACTTTTTTCCACATACTGTACTAGGACTTTTTATTCCACTTTTTCCGACATACTGTACTATCTTTTTTTCCCCACTTTTGACATACTATTCTATGACTTTTTCCAAATTTTTCAACATGCTATTCTATTACTTTTCTCCCCTTTTTTGACATATTGTACTATGACTTTTTTCTACTTTAATTTCCAATTTCATTATTACTTTTTTCAACATACCTTGTACCTTTGTCAACATACTATACTATTTCTTTTTTGACACACTATACTATGACTTTTTTCCCACTTTTTTTCAACATACTATACTATGACTTTTTTCAACATACTATAATATGACATTTTTCGACATACTACGCTATGAAATTTTTTGACATAATATACCTCGACTTTTTTTTGACATAGAGTACTTCTATACCACTACTATGACTTTTTTTGGCATGCTATACTATGACTTTTTTCCACATACTGTACTAGGACTTTTTATTCCACTTTTTTGACATACTGGACTATCTTTTTTTTCCCACTTTTTTCGACTTACTATGCTATGACTTTTTTTTACTCTTTATGACTTACTATACTATTACTTTTTTCGACATATAATACTGACTTTTTTCCACTTTTTTATTCACACTTATATTTTACACTTTTTTTATTTTATTTACAACATACTGTAGTATGACTTTTTCCACTTTTTTTTACTTACTATGTATTTTTTTGACACACTATACTGTGACTTTTTTCAACATACTGCACTAGGACTTTTTATTCCACTTTTTTGGACATACTTTTTTTGACATAGAATACTTCTATACCACTACTTTTATCAACATTCTATACTATAACTTTTTTTGACATTCTATAATATGACTTTTTAATTTTTTTCAAGACACTTTATTATGACATCCGAGCACCATCACAGGTCAGAATTGAACATTGATTTTTTTTTTCAACATTCTATACTATGACTTTTTTCCAAATACTGCACTAAGACTTTTTATTCCACTTTTTTGACATGCTATACTATGACAACATACTGTACTATAACGTTTTTCAACATACTATTCTTTTACTTTTTTCAACATACTACAATTTTACTTTGTTTAACATACTACGCTATGACTTTTATACTATAGTATGACTTTTTTGACATACTATAGTATGACTTTTTTGACATACTATATTATGACTTTTTTCAACATACTATTCTATGATTTTTTTTCAACATATTATACTGTTTCTTTTTTCAACATACTATACTATGACTTTTTTGAGATACTATACTATGACTTTTTTCAATATTCTATACTATTTATTTTTTTGACATACTATACTTTGACTTTTTCCAACATACTATACTATGACTTTTCCACTTTTTTGACATACTATAGTATGACTTTTTTGACATACTTTGTTCTGACTTTTGTCACAGTACTATTCTATTACTTTTTTTATACTATGACTTTTTCACACTTTTTTCCACTTTTTTGACATACTATACTATGATTTTTTTTTCAACATGCTATACTATGACTTTTTTCCAAATACTGCACTAAGACTTTTTATTCCACTTTTTTGACATGCTATACTATGACAACATACTGTACTATAACGTTTTTCAACATACTATTCTTTTACTTTTTTCAACATACTACAATTTTACTTTTTTTAACATACTACGCTATGACTTTTATACTATAGTATGATTTTTTTGACATACTATAGTATGACTTTTTTGACATACTATAGTATGACTTTTTCAACATACTATTCTATGATTTTTTTTCAACATATTATACTGTTTCTTTTTTCAACATACTATACTATGACTTTTTTCAATATTCTATACTATTTATTTTTTTGACATACTATACTTTGACTTTTTCCGACATACTATACTATGACTTTTCCACTTTTTTGACATACTATAGTATGACTTTTTTGACATACTTTGTTCTGACTTTTTTCACAGTACTATTCTATTACTTTTTTCGACATACTATACTATGACTTTTTCACACTTTTTTGACATGCTATATATATGTATAACTGTTTTTGAAATACTATTCTATGTTTTTTCCACACTTTGTTTGACATATTATACTATGACTTTTTCCCCACTTTTTGACATACCATACTATGACTTTTTCCAAATTTTTCAACATGCTATTCTATTACTTTTCTCCCCTTTTTTGACATACTGTACTATGACTTTTTTTAACTTTTATTTCCAATTTCATTATGACTTTTTGCAACATACCTTTTTATGATTTTTTCAACATACTATACTATTTCCTTTTTTGATATACTATACTATTTTTTTTTTCCCCACTTTTTTTCGACATACTATACTATGACTTTTTAAATACATTTATATGCTATGCTATACTATGCTGACTTTTTATGTCATACTAATCTGTGACTTTTTCATTACAGTGTGACCTTTTCATTTTTTCTTTAGGTCATGTTATATTACGACTTTTTATAGAATACTATACTATGACTTTTTTGTCATAATATGCAATGACTTTTCTATGACCTAAAAGGCAAAATAATTTTTGTAGCAAACAACAACAGTGTACACATTTGTTTTGATGTCAATACATATACCAAACGTGTGTGTTTTGTGTGTATTCAGGAAGTCCTACAGATGGAGAAGCAAATGGGTGGGAAGTTGTTGGATGAACCAAAGACTCTCAACTTTAAAGACAGCACCCACAACCTGAGACTTTCCATCCACGATGTCCCCCACACAATGTGGAAGAGCAAACTACTAGCTAAGTACCAGGTAAACTCACACCCTTTCAGAAAAAAGGATTTCAACATTGTCACAGGCTCAATGACAGCTGAGTAAATCTTCAACCATCTTCACCTCTCTGCAGGAGGTTTCTTTTCAGCAAGTGTGGAGCGGTTCACAGAGGAACCTCCACTGTTGCTTTACCCTGGAACGGTTTTCCTCCAGCACTGTGGACCTGGCCTGTAAGATATGTGTTCGCCAGGTGGAGGGAGAAGGACAGATTTTTCAGCTGGATACTACACTGTCAGAGGTAAGATTTATACTTGAGTATTTAAATGTAGCCTACACTCTTGCATTTAATTTATAACAGCTTAAAAGAATGATTCTTCTTTTATAGATACGAGCAATGCATCACAAAAAAAACTCATATAGATAGACACACGTTGCTTCCAAAGTCCACTCCCCTACACCTAATATCTATCTATCTATCTATCTATCTATCTATCTATCTATCTATCTATCTATCTATCTATCTATCTATCTATCTATCTATCTATCTATCTATCTATCTATCTATCTATCTATCTATAAAAAGATCAGAGAATTTTAAATGAATGAAAATAATTTTAATAATTTAATTAATGCGCTCCTCCTCTCTGTATTGTGAGAGATACTTGGATGCATTTACCCTCTCTCCTGTGTCCTAGTCCCTCTTTTTGCATTGTTCATAAAGACTGACAGGGTGGAAGACAGGGAGTCTCGACCCTCCGGCCTTCATATAGTCCTGCCTATGACAAGCCAATGCAGAGCAGAGGGGAATAATCACCCTCTAGTTATAGTTGTCGCAAAGGCCATCTGGCTAGGATGGCTGGCAAGGCAAGGAGGATAGAGCTTGAGGGATGGCGGAGCACTCAGGCTTTATGCTCAGTAATGAGATGAATAACAGTATGTGCAGTGCAGAGCTGTGTCTCTGCCTGGCCATGGTTCATTTGTCTCTGGGTATTGCTCTGGTTTGTGTAGAAAGACATCCAGCACTTAATCCTCCAGATGCAATATATTTCAAAATCACACTCACACTAACAAATGGATGACAATAAGAATTTTCACATTTTATACAACCCAGAAAGAAGAATTTTCTGAGCTACCAATCAATTTTGAGCTACATTATATTTCGTTTTGTTAGATGGTGTTAAATTAAGTACATGCTAAAAAAATGCCACTACTACAGTTTGTATCTCTCCTTCAACCTTTCTCTCTCTGCAGGATTCCCAGAGTATTGACACGTCTCTGCTGGACCCCGCTAGCAACATCACCACACTGGTGGGGCCCAATGCCTTTCGCATCCCCGTCTCTATCCGACAGAAATTGTGTGGCAGTCTTGATGCACCACAGACCAGGGGAAATGACTGGAGGATGTTGGCCCACAAACTTAACCTCGACAGGTAGGTAGAGGAACAGGGGTTTCTGAGAGAGAAAAGGAGCGAGACAGTGATTCATGATTCAGGCCCTTAGCAGTCACAGTCATCAGACTTTGCTCATTTTTAAGAGGAAATGAAAGGAATTAAATGAAATAATACAAGGGACTTGATTTAGAAATAAACTAAATGCAGAAATCTTCCTATTTTCAAGAAGGTTGTTAATGTGCAATATTAGCTGCTAAATCCTTTTATTCATTAGAAGTAGGCAACAGGATCACATGGGGAATAAAACTGTTTTTGATTGTTCTGTGGGCATGTGACTCATTTTGATTCACATCTGCTGAGTTGAGACTGAGTTTGACAAACAGAGAGAGAGTCAAAGATAGAAGGACGTTTTTCTTTTCAAAACATCATGTGTCTTTGATAGTCTTGTGTGTGTGATGGAGATACAGTGCTTTTCCATTTATAAGGTCCAAGCTCAGCGGGGCGGTCTTATCACATGCAGCAGCTGCAGATTGACGAGACCACTTACAGAGTGTGGCGTGATAGAAGGAGAGTGCAGGAGAGACTTGAACCAACCTTTCATTCACAGATGATACATTCAGAACAGAAGTGTATACATTTTTTTTTAACTTACTTAAATAAACTTTGCATAATCAGCAACTATTTGCATATTGTCCCCAATTTTTCCTTAATTTTATTTACATTTGACTTTCTTGGTGCAAAAGAGCTTAATATTCTGAAGGAAAAAAGAGCACCTTTTTGCAGTTTTAAACCAATTGGCTCCTTTAAAAGGTATTTCTTACAGAAAGATCTAAAAAAAAAGAAATTAATAATTGACATTGCAAACACATCTTTCTGTCATGTCATATGATCAACAATTAGATTTAAATGTGTGTGTTAGTAGTGTAGGCAAGGCAAAGCAGCTTTATTTGTATAGCACATTTCAGCAACAGGGCAATTAAAAGTGCTTTACACAAAAACAGTTAAAACAGTACAGTGAAAAATTTTGATATATATATATATATATATATATATATATATATATATATATATATATATATATATATATATATATATATATATAAAACCATGTCAGTAGACCGGCCAAGTCTTATCTTCTAATTCAAATAAAGCCATTCTCTCTGTTAACCATTTACATCCTTTTTCTTACCCATCCTTCTCTGTTTTGTCACAATCATTCACTCAGGTATCTTAACTACTTTGCCACCAAATCCAGTCCTACGGGAGTAATCCTGGACTTGTGGGAGGCCCAGCATTTTCCTGATGGCAACCTCAGTCGTCTGGCCCAGGTACTGGAAGAGATGGGACGCCATGACAGCCTTGTTCCTGCTGCGACTGAACACTGACATCTGTCCACCAGGGAGTGTGACATTTTCTTAAGAAGAGAGGGGGACTGCGAAAAGCAAGCGAGCCATTTGGCATCAAAATGACAAATGCACATACACACTCACAGATACTGTTTGTGTTTGTGTGGTTTTTTTTTTTTTTTTTTTGGGGGTTTGAGCGCACACTCAGAGAAGCAAGAAGAAAGAAACAGCTAGGTCTGCTCAGCCATGACCCAGTTAAATATTGGCAACAAAAGGTGTTAAAACTTGGAGGGTAAACAAGAATATCTGTCATTTCTCTCTGGCTGTTCCTCTGTCTCTTTTTCTGACGACTTGATATTTTTGGCTCTAGTTTCCTTGGAAACAGCTGTGTGGTTATTTGGATGGGCTGTGCGGATATGTGAATGATGCCCTTGCCATAGACAACAGTCTGAGTAGTGAGACGCTATCAAAGGTCAAAGGAGCCAGGCTTGAATCAAAGGAAGCATCTCCCAGTCTCCAAAAACCATAGCAACTCCATGAACGAGTATGTGTTCTGTCATAACATAGTATTTAATAATATGCCTATTTATACATATGTTTTTTTGTATTTCATGCTGCCTGTTATGGACTATTTTGCAGTGTCCTCACATTTTGTTTCCTGTTTCATTATGTTTTACTGTATCATAGCACCTCCCGGTGGACTCTTGCAGTAATGACTCATTAACATGTACAGAAGGAAATCAATGATGTAACCATTTTACTGCTTTAGTGTTGCTGTAGTAACTACTATTAATACTTTTTATTCATGTCATGTATAATTATTGATTTTGATTATGTGTTATGTGTGCTTCTTTCAAAATATTTTTGATAAGTTACATTGGTTATGATTTTTCTTTCTTTGCATGGTTTATTATCAGGTCATTTTCCCAAACTGAATACAATTTATGACTGATGCTGATGATTTGTATGTTGTTCAAGATATCATTTACATTAAAGTGACCAGGCAGAGAGGAGAGGTAGAAAAAGGGAATCAAATAAGTATATTTTTGTAGGACAATTGCAACTGAATACGACTGCTTTGTACCAAATAGTTGACATACAGTGTATAAGGTTTCAATTTAATACAGAGGGTGATCAACTAAATATCAAAGTGTCATTTCTTGTGTTCAGAACTGAATGACTTTCATCTGTGTTTTGGAGAACAGATATTTTAACTCAGACTTCTGTGTTTGTACATTAATGACAGAAGCCATCAATGTTGACACTGACTGCGCATACAAATTAGTGGTAGTTGTAAATGCAATATTACTTTGATGCAGCAGCACTTGTGACTGTTCCACGTGGTTAGTTCTTGATTTTTTTTTTTTTCTTTTAATGGCAGTTGTCACAGTTTTCGTAAAGCCGTCTATGCAAACTTTGCATCTTTCTGAAACAATCTTCACATTCTCAGTGGGCTAGCCTTTTGCATTCCCTAGTTGTTCTTCAGCTTCATGATTATTATTGTGTATAGTGAGAATGTAGCCTGTCTGTTACTGGCACTCATGATGTTGCAACTGCTTGCATTTCATCTGTCAAGTTATTGTACAAAGTGTAAGAAAGAATTTTTAAGACTAATAATAAATTATATTTATATGCAACATTGAAAACGGAGCACAAGGATCTCGTTTGTTTGTATTGTGAGATTAATAACGTCAATCTTAAGGCAGCATTGCAACACGAATAGACAAGTTTTTGAGACGCATAGTTATTTTTATTGGGGGAATGTTATCCAGATCCACTCATACACGCTTATTAATCACATATGTACAGATTAAATAAGGCACATGCCATAGTGGTAGAGTGGACAGGACATATTCTGTACAAAGATAAATCATCAAAAACATTTTAAGATCCAGAAAGGCAATAATTATCAATAGACTTCAGTTCAATTATGTACAAACAAATTGCGAGTGGAAAGGGAGAGCAAGGCCTTCTCCCAGCTCTGAAGGACAAACAAGTTTCACAAATTCATCAATGACATTACATGTTTTACGCAGGTCTTATTTTAATATTGAAATAAAATATACATAGGAATACTATATAGAAATATCTGTTCCTTCTGGACATATGATTTATCATACATTTAGTCTTACTAATTTTTAATAATAATATAATTGACAATGAGGTCACTAAGCATGAATTAGACATTTCTTTGGATGGTCGACAGTGACATTAAAAAAAGAAACAGGCAGCTGTGACAGTACAAAAGACTGTACATAGAATACTGCTATATGGCTTTAGAAGGGCAGAGCTTCCTCTGTTTAGAGCTAATGAGAAGGACTTTAGTGCTCCTCCCCTGCAAGGGTCCCTGTCTTCCTGCCCTATGGTACAGTCTGGACCCGACAACAACTCAGCTTTCACAGAAAGCACAACCTGAAAACTTGGTCTGAGACAGAGGCAGCTCTGACAACAGGAAGGAGATTATCCCCTGACATAATAAATCTTTTGTCTCATTTTTCTGGTTCCCTGTCTACCGTTATCGCCATCACTCATCCTCGCTGTCAGTATCCTTTGTCTTATCGTTTTTTCCATCTTCCCTTTCTAATATTGGCCAGTGTAAGTGGCGCTATGGCAGTGGCAGTGAAAAGTCTCTGGTGATGAGAGCATCTCTCTTAACTCTCTGTCACAGTTTGATGTCTTGGGTCTCTAACATCTTCGCTAGGGTCTTCTTCACTCTAAGCGCTGTGAGGCGAGAAGCTGGGTTGTGAGCCCAGCACTCAGACATCAGTTTTCCCATCTGCCGTAGACACTGAAAGCACATGTGCATGTACATTAAAAAAACATTATTTTTTATAAAGGGGTTTGCAAGTTGTGATAAATTAATTGATTATTGATTAATAATTGATTGTTATTGATTACAAGCCATTTTTAAAAGGACCACTCTGAGGTTTGCAGGTTGTGAAAAAGCCCTTCCGACAGGTATGTGTCCTCCAGCAGAATGTGCCTTTTTTTATTTAGCTCTTTAAATCAGTCAAAAGACCAGTTAAATGAATTTATTAACCACTCAATTGCATTTATACCTCCGGATTTGATGGCTTTTTTGATGACTCAAAACTCACTTTCTGATAAGCCACTTGCAACCCCAGATTTAAATGACTTATTACCGCTCTGCAAAAGTATGTATAACCATAACAATACCATTAATAAAGCCATTACAACATATTAAGTCTTTTAAAAATATGCATGGTTAGAAAATGGTATTGGGAAAACCTTTAGAATACCTCATCGCTGCTCCAGCGGTTTGCAAATGAAGGTCTTTGTTTCTTAATGCAGACGACTTCTATCATGTCCTCATAGGACGGATCAGTGGGCACAAGGTCATGATAGGGCAGCTGATACTCCTCAACAATGCCTTCATGAAAAACAGATATATGTGGGAATAAGTATTACTATTAAGTAAACATCTAGACATGTAGAGATCATGTTTAAAAAAGATTTTTTCCCTGACCTCCAGAGAGGCAACGTCGGGCCATTTCCCAAACAATTAGGCCAAAACTGTACATGTCAGCCATTATAAAAGACTGGAAGTAGGTCCTGTTCAGGGTCTCTTCCAGCACTTCAGGCGGCATGTAGCGCTTTGTCCCAACTCGGAGGTTAGGAGGGATATCCACCTCGTTGGTGTCACTGAGAGAGGGAGGAGAAATGGAGCAAAGATGTTTCAAAGATATGTCTAAACTGTATTGTGAGTATGTTATTAAAATGAGTGTTAAAAAGTCCTGTACAAAATGTTGTACCTGTTAAACTTTACCGCCAGTCCAAGATCTGCTATACAGCAGAATCCATTCTTTTTTACCAAGATGTTTTTACTCTTCAGGTCTCTGTGTGCAATGGCTGGTTTGCCCTGTGTGCCATAGATCTCAGTGTGCAGGTGACAGAGGCCTGATATGGCTGAGTAGGCCAGTTTCAGCAGAGCCTTGACGTCTAAGGTGTTGGACTTGAGGTAGTCGTATAAAGATCCATTCTCATGGTAGTCTGTAATTAGGTAAAGCTGAGTCCACGAGCCGGTTCCCTTAATATCTGCTGCTATGAATCCTGGGGGTTGGAAAGAAGGGATGACAGGAGAAACATGAGTGCATATAGAAAACAATTTAGGTCAATATTAGAAACATTTCAATGACATGTACTTGGTCCCTGGGGGTTTCCCTTTACTTAAGAACTCCCTCTTTACAGACACACACCAACACTTACATCAGTCTTCTAAATCTCTTATCTTTTACTCTCAGTTTATATCTCCTTACCCAGTATGTTGTCATGTCTCATCAAGAAGGTCTGGTATATTTCAGTCTCTCTGAACCAACTTTCTTCCTCTGTAGTGAAGAAGACTTTGACAGCAACTCTCTCTCCTCTCCACTTGCCCATCCAGACCTCTCCGTATCGCCCTTTTCCAATCTGCTTAACCATCTGAATCTGCTTGGCGATGGTGCGCTGCACCTGGCAACAGGTTATTGTAAAAAAAGAATATTACAACACTACCCTTTAAAACACTTATTTTTTGACTCAATGTACAAACATTTTATTTAATTAAAACTGCTCTTGAAAAAGTTAAATTAGTTAGTGAAGTTGTACATGTGTGAGTAGTTTTAACATTTTCTGATATAATGCATAGTTTTTGCACTCCAATTCAATGTGATTAGCTTCACAGGAATTTATATTTAGCACAGTACTGCATATATACACATACAGTACTGTGCAAAACTCTTAGGTAGGTGTGAAAAATGCTGTAAACTAAGAATGCTTTCAAAAATATAAATAATGATTGTTTTTTTTATCACTTTACAAAATGCAAAGTGAGCTTAAAAAACTAAAAAAATCTAAATCACATCAATATTTGGTGTTACTACCCTTTTCCCTCAAACCAGCATCAATTGTTATAGGTACACTTGCAAAACGTCGGGCAACGTTGAGGATCGTAGACGCAGAAAGCAATACCTCCGACTATGTTTTCATGCATAGTTGAGTCGCTTGGCCTTGTTTTCATGTCTGAGGCTTTTTGGCTGCAACTCTTCCATGAAGACCACTTCTGGCCACACTTCTCCGGGCAGTAGATGGGTGTACCTGGGTCCCACTGGTTTCTGACAGTTCTGAGCTGATGCCACTGCTGGACATCTTCCGATTTCGAAGGGAAATAAGCTTGATGTGTTTTTCATCTGCTGCACTACATTTCCTTTGCCAACCACTGCGTCTACGATCCTCAACGTTGCCCGACTTTTTGCAAGTGTACCTATAAGAATTGATGCTGGTTTACAGGCAAAGGGTAGTAACACCAAATATTGATGTGATTTAGCTTTTTCTTTTGTTTGCTCACTTTGCATTTTGTAAATTGATAAAAATAATCATTATTTATATTTTTGAAAGCATTACAGCATTTTTCACACATGCCTAAGACTTTTGCACAGTACTGTATATACTTGAAACATACTGTATACTTGTAAATATTCATAATAATAACAGGAAACTGATTTCATCCATATCACTCAGCCCTAAGTGAAAGTATTGGACAATGCAGCAATGTATTACAGTTCCAGAAGCTTGTGCTTAGCTTGTGATGTTGACCCAAATGCACTTATTATTTCTTACCAGTAGAGGGAGTCCTGATCCAGAGCCAGACCCAATGCTGCGGGAATGCTCTATCAGGTCCTTCAGTGACTCCCCAGGTGGGATGTAGGTCTCTTCCTGCTCCAGCTCAATACTGTAGCGTGGTCGTGATGCCTGACGCTTATATCTGCCAGAAAAAAAAGGTGATGCAGTGTTTACTAACAGCACATCAGGACATGTGAATTTGTTGATACAAGCAAGTGACGTGATTCTTACCTGAAGTAGAAGAAAACGAGGATGAGACCCAGGATGATGCTGCAGACTGTGATTGAAATGAAGAGAGCCATGTACTGAATGCGGCTGTCATCGTAATCTAAAAAATAGGGAAACATATTTATATTATTTTCATGACATTTTTATTATCTTACCCTAAATCTGAATAATCATGTCCTAAGTAAGATGGAAAGCCTGTGAAACTAGAGGTGATCAGAAGGTGGTGACAATCATTTGTTCCAACATCTTTCTAATTTTCATTGGCATGGACAAGCTCCTTTTCCCCTTCTTCCATCTAACCCTCCCCTGCATCCCCTCTCTCTCTCACAGCGTGTGATCGATAACATCCCCCTTCCTGAATCCCACAGATCAGCTGTCACACTGACATTGCTACAGAAACCCCAGAGGCTGAAGCAGCTCTGGGGCTCTAGCCTTTCTGCCGTGCTCCTGCCAATCAGACACACACAAACACAGCGGGATACTTCATGGTGTGCACAGAGAAACACAGACACACACACAAAGAAGGACTATTGGACAAAGAAAAACTGCATGGACAGCTAAGTTTCCCAGGTACACCCTGCATTTGCATTGAGTTAAAGGATAGCTCTGGCTTTAGCCAAAACATTCTCAAATCTTACTGATTACTTTGGTGAGAATAGTGCTATCATAGATTGATCATGATTGATTCATAACTATGAAAATAGCACCCATATCGTAAAAAGATTCAATTGTATTGTCTTTTGTTTTTTTAATTTCATTATATGTATAACTTACTTGACAAATCAGTTTGTTGCTATCGGCTTGAAGGTCAGAATAAAGTGTGTGAGGCTGTGTGAAAGCGACAGAGAAGGAATGTGTGTGTGTGTGTGTGTGTGTGTGTGTGTGTGTGTGGAGTAACAGATGGACAGATATCTCACATCCGTCCCGAGGCAAGAAACTCAAGCAGGCCCTGGGGAGAGGCTGTCCTTTTCATTAGAGGGTGAGAGAACAAGCCGAGTCTGCAGGCTCCGTTTCACCTGCCTCTCTCTCTCTCTCTCTCTCTCCCCCCCACCGCCCCGGAGCTGCATGTGCCACTTCACTTCTGCACCACACTGTGGTTTGTAACAGTTTAAACTGTCGCTACCCATCACCACCCAGCATGGCCTGAACAAGCCCATTCTAAAAAGCACTTCAGTAGGGCAGGTTTTCAGTTAGTGAAAACCTGTGGGAACAAAATTGTGTCTTACCTGACGGCATAAGTGGAGGAATAGTAGGATGCAAGTCTCTGTTGCAATAGTCCAGATCCGTGCAACACTCAATAGCTCTCCTCAAACGTGCATTCCCTGTGTCCTAACACACACACACATACACACACATTAATTCTACCCAACACTAATGAAGACACAGAAGTAGCGAATATTTACAGCCACAGTTATTCCTAATGAGAACATTTTACATTTTTCCACTGTGTGTAAAGATAGCGGGGCTGGACACGTTTGATTTAAATAGGTCTCGTAAAGAACTGTGGTGAGTCCGGCAAAGCTCGCAAAGGCTTAACAACTGATCATAAACAAGTGCAGAAATAGGCAGAAATGCACACACATACTAACACACATACAGCTGACTTACTCTGCACTGGAACTCAGAGCCGGCAAGACGCAAACAACCTGCAGTGTGTACCTCCAGACCCCCCTTCTCCTCCTCGACCATGGTGAAACAGTAACCATCAGTCCTACCAAAATGCACATAACATCATCACATGAGTAAACATGGTCTTGGAGTCTTTTCACCAACATCGTCATCAGGGATGGGATTATTTAGTATATAGTATTTTATTGAATCTAAATACAGTACTTAAACTGCTTATTGAGATGAAAGTGTTAATGAGCTGTGTTAGATATCTCATTAAAGAATGTAAACATTTTCTGTACTTCTAATTGGGTAATTAAAGTCTCTCGAATAATTACCTTGAATAACTATTTGTTTTTAAAAGCCTTTATCTATGGAGTTTCACCATACTTGCAAGTATTGTTGTATTGGGGGCAGTGGGGGTAGCAGTCACACCAAAGCACTTTCTGAGCTGAACTTGTGGCTGTGCTGCTGCTCATCTCTGCCCTTCGCTCCGATCCCCCCTTCCATCCGTTCTTCAGCAGCATGGTGTCCAACATGTTGGCTGTACAGAGAGAGAGAGAGAGAGAGAGAAACTGGACTAAGCATCACTGCAGACCATAAAATCTGGACACTCCTTACTAAAGATGGTATAAATCAAAGGATCCAAACAACATTTCTTCTAATTGCCAAAGGGTGTTTTGAATTATATAGTTCTGTCTGTCAATCCACAGAATGTGTGACTATGTGCTGCTGAATGCAACAATGCTCAATGTACCTGCATGAAGTCTTAATCTAGAATAACACTACTCAGGCTTTGTGCCTGTATGCCTGCGTGTATAGTGCTTTTGAAATGTGTGAGTGAGCAGTCCATTAGTGTAATATTTAAGAGAATCTATAAACCATATTTGATGCAGATTCAAAACTTTCAGTGCCTGAGCTATTTAATATCAGTAATGGTATACTTAGTGCTGATCAGAACAGAACTGATAATCATGTTTCAAATGCTTAAATAAACCTGGTAAATATTGAACTAGTCTATGATGAGATACTAACAAATAAACAGAAAAAGTACATAATTGTGTTGATTAGCTCTTTTCTACCTTTTATTCACTCTGCCTGCACAAAAGAGATCATTTCCATCCTAGAATCAATCTCCAAATAGCACAGAACAGACGGACATAATTATTTTATTGTCAAAACTACTAAAAAGCAAGTTATAAAGGTTATAAAGTATATAGGTTACAAGATATATGTGATGATTTAGTGTTTATCTTTTGAGAGGAGGAATAACATTTCCAGCAGGCAACAGATACAGGGAACTACTAAAACAGAGTCAAGCCAAGTGCAGCTCACATGTATTCACATAAACCAGGAGTAGGATAAATATTATTGCTCTGGACTTGTTGATCCTTGAAAGTGTTAACTGTTGCAGCTGAACATTAAATCAATCCAAGGTCTGCTTAGAAGAAGGTAAATCCATTTTAAGTCATTTAGTAATGTACATGTAACAACAATCAAATGTTTGATTATGAAGATATATCTAGGCACCAATCGGAGTTTTAAAACATTAATATCCCCAAAAAAATAACAATTAACAACCACTGATTTATAATTTCATTTTTCATAAGAATACTCCACTGTTATATCTTTGTACATTAATAATGGTCAAAGTCAACTGTTACAGATGAGACAAATAAGTGTTAAATATTTTTAATTGGAAATGCCTACAGTGAATTTTCATTTAGAATTGTTAATACAATGGGCAACCTTTTTAAGTAACTGAAGGTGTATACATTCATCAGAGGAGAATAAAACCAGTTCAGACAGCAGCTCGTCCCTGAAGACCTCTGTGGTCAGAGAGCTGAACAGTGTTGAGCCACACTAGATGGATGTCTTCACTCTCTATTTTCTCTTAAGCTCTCTTTATTATAATATTTAATGCTGGAGATTTCAAGAACAGTAAGATCAAGCATTCATCCGCATTGAAAATCCTGTGTTAATTTGTATAATAAAGAATGTTTACAAGCAATTATAAATCTACGAATGCTGAGACTTCACAGGTTTACATCCATACATTCGATCCATTCATCCTTAAAATCAAGGAATAGCTTTCTATACACTGGATGGGTATCACTATAAGAGGTGTAAGTTACGGTGGCCGACAAGGGCAAATGCCCTGCAACTTCAGAAAACACATGCACTAAGACAAAACACAAGCAATTTAAGAAAACAACTTCACTGATTTGGCAACACAAGCGCAGCATTCAGCAAACGCGCTGCATATCCACACAATACAAATAAAAAACTATACAAAAAGAAAAGCACACAAACCACGAAAACAAATGACCAAAAAAAACCCCCGCTGCATCAGATTCCACAACGGAAGTGCGCCAGGCCTCTAGAGGGAGCGCTAAATGGAACAGCTGGATCTTCGACCCCACGGGAGAGAGAGAGATCCGGGACCCGGTCTATGGCCGGGACACGTTCAATCCATAGATAGTATATTATTAATTAATTATTATATATTATTATATATTATTATTATTATTATTATTATTATTATTATTAATAATAATAATAATAATAATAATAATTTACAGTCCAATCTCAGAATGGTGTGAAGTAGTGTACTACTGCAAATATGAAGTCTATATTTGAGATAGTGTCTCGGCTCAGGTCCCAGGTGATCCTCAATCAGCAGAGCGTGTGTAAACTCGTGGTAATAAAACATTCAAAACTGCATCAGCGTTTAACATTTTGTTTAAGCCATTTTACATAAGAGGGAATACGTTTGTCCGAAAGGCGCATCACTGTAGTGTAGGCCTCCTCAAGTGTCATATTGTAATTATACAACAACGGTTACCAAAAAAATAAGTAATAAAATAAGTAATCAATCTGTATTCATATTCTGGAGCAATTTGCTCGACAGACAGACAGGATTTCTAGTCGCTCCCTGTAAACCAGTCATTGGGATAGCTTTATAGAGACCGTGGGATTTATCAAACTGAATAAATCCCGTCAAAACATATAAACACAAAACTGCTAACTCCATCGTGTTGTAAGTAAGACATCTGCTGAAACATTTGTATTCATTAGCAGGATTGTCGTACTGTTTAGTTCAAAAAATCCAAAACAACAAAGTAGCCTACAAAAGACATAGCGGACCAGACGCAAGCTTTTATTTTGAAAAGTCAAAGCTCAGTGACGGCGACAGTCGGGAGGACATGAAACGGGAGCATAGACTATATATTATTCATATATTTTATAAATAATATTAATTTAATGTACAGTCTATTGATGGGAGGCATGAGATGGGAGGTCTCCAGACTGCAGGTCCATACCAGACTAATAAAAAGGCAGAGCGCTCTCTCTCTCTCTCTCCCATGGGATCCAGCTGTTCCACTTAGAGCATTGCGTTTATGTATTTGGTTGTGTTGTTTGTATTTGCATTGCGTTTATGTATTTGGTTGTGTTGTGTGTATATGCAGTGTGTTTGCTGTGCATGTGTTGCCAAATTAGTGAAGTTGTTTTCTTAAATTGCTTGGGTTTTGTCTATGTGCATGTGTTTTCTGAAGTTGCATGGCGTTTGCCCGTGTCGGCCACCGTAGTAAGTAGATCTAAGCAGTGCAACAGCCTGAAAGCCAACCAGCCATTGAAAAAGAGACATGGGTAATCCTCCAGAGGACTATGTGATGAAAAGGCTGAATCGGACTGTGGTACAGTATTTTAACACACTGGCTGTTCTTTGAGTGGAGGTTTGGGGGAGGTGCTCTAATCCTCCCACACAGTGGCCTTGGCTTGTCGATCACATCTCCTTTGAAAGTTTGCACACATAAAAACCCCACAAAAAATGGGAATGTTTCATGAAGTTGTCAGACGTTCAGATACATTCTGTCCATATCAGCTCTGTTTTTATTAAAAATTTGACAAAGGTGGTGAGAAAAGAAGACTGGGGCAGGTCATTCCGGAGAAAAGTGTTACAGGAGAATGCTAGGATACTGCTTTGGAGTAAATGAGTAAAAGTGAGCATGGAAACTTAGATGATCAAGAGCAACTGCCTTAGAAATAATTTTATTAGAAATTATATTAGAAATCATTGCATCTCACAGTTTCACGTGCAGTATGCAAATTGGGTGCACATATTTGGTTGCACAACACACTGCACAAATGCTGCCAGCGACTTAACACTGCACTATTCTACATGTATTTTAACCCCCACAACTCACTTTTATCACTTAAACTACACAACACTGGGTTCTTTATATGTATACAGAAGCAAATATTTTATATATTCTCCAACCTACCTTATGTGCCATATAATTTGGTAAATTTATAACAAGAATATTTTTTTCATCTTCTCTCTACAACAGGCTTACAATAGCCTTAAAGGGGAACTATGCAGTTTTTTTTAGCTTAATTTACCTTAACTGAACAGCTTTGAAGTCATTGGAATGGTTATATGACTTTTTTTTTAGTTCAGTGGTGGTCATCTCGCTACCCCCTAGCGCCTGTGAGCGGAAAAGCCACCCTTGCAACTTTCTGCCGGCGAGTTTCCGGACTTAGCATCAGGAAGTATTGCTTGATATCAGGTGTCGCGATGTAACAAATTGCTTCATGGCACTGCACATATACGCCCATTCAGAAACCAGCTAACAAAGTAGCGATGGAGGTTTTCCACACTATTGTCATGGCTGAGCCGGCTAAAAGGAAGCAGAAAGCTCTGAAAGCATTGTCGGAGGAACAGAGAAAGCTGCAGACTGACCAAGCTAGGAGTCAGACACAAGTAAACATAAGAACTGCAAAATATCTATTCCGAAGCTGTAGGAGGAGCTCTATAGAGTAACCTGCAAGCAAAAACAGCGAAGAAATGGCCAAAACTGCATAGCGTCCCTTTAATTTTATTTATTTTCATGTTTGCTCAGCACACAACTTCCACCTAGGATTGACATGAGGGGCTTAAGTTTTTACATTAAGGTTAGCAGAGGATGCATGCTATAAATGTACAGTATGCAGTGATTTCTCTAGAACTTTAGTTACAATAAGACGTATATGTGTGTGGGGGGGGTTGCCATATGCTTGGTGTATATATAAGAGCAGGTTTACTACAGAGTTACTGTGTATTCAACAGGTCATTAAAGAGAGAGGAGAGAGAGAGGAGAGAAGCCGTTTGATACAAGTTCTACTAACAGAGCGCATTCCTTAACTAAACATCACATTGATAAGGGGAAAAATCATCCAAGTATAAAATTGGCTACCCTGAGATGATGGCCCTGTAAGTACATAGATTTAAAACATAACTTTGGGTATATTAGATATAAAAGATTAAGTTATTGTTATCATTAATACACCACAGTATACCATGCACATGCACGCACACTGTGTCAGCTACGGGGTCACCCCGAAATCTGATCTGCATCCCCCACACATTCCACAGGCTGTTTCTCAAACTACAAACACACTTTATTGCTCCAGCTGGAAAACCTTGAGTCACAGCTCGTCACCGTCGGTGGCACTGCATCTTTGGGCACGTTGCACTGGCTTCAGCTTTTGTCTTATAAATGTAGCTGAATTAGTGATGACAGTACATGAGCTGTCTTCAGGGACGCGTTAGTCATCTCTGGCTGAGAACTATCAGCGTGGTCTGTGACATTTCCTATGTTTCCTTCCTTCCTTCCTAAGTTTTCCGTGGTGACAGAGGTCAGAGGACTATGTGTCATTCCTATAATGATATTAACACATAGGAATTAAATAGACATTGAAATTTTCACACCAGAATGAATCCTTTACATACACCTCTGGTGCAACTCAGGCACATAAGTGATGTATCCTGGGTTCATTGCGTGTTTTGGTTCTCAAAACATCATACACCCTCACCCAGGAGACCCAGCCAGGGTTAATCTGGCCCTGGTCTGTGCCTGAGTAGCTTGTATGATCCACGGATTGCCCCGCTTGATCCACAGCCATCTTGGCACCTTTTCGGTGGCGTTAGTGATGTTATTGACGGCTTTCCTGATGTGCAGTCCCTTCACTGCAAGCATCTTGAGGGCCCTGATGAGTGACTGGCTTCCTCCATCCGGTCTTCCCAGGGAACAGTCAACTCCAGCAGGACCACTTGCCTTGTTGTTTCTGACACCAGGACAATGTCTGGCCTGAGCGTGGGCACTGTGATGTTTTCTGGGAATTTGAGCTGTCTCCTAGGTCGACCTTCAGCGGCCAGTCCCATGCTGTTGCGAGCAGCCCCCCTGTAATAAACTGCTCTTGCATTAAGTACGTTAGATGTAGAAAAAAGGCGGATCTTTGAGAATAAATAGTTTTACCACAAGAGTCAGGGATGAGTCTGAGAATGTGCATTTATGTGAAGTTGTGTCCCATTAAAAAATATATATTTGATTCAGTAGGTATTTGCAGAATATCCTCTATTAATCTCTAGATGTAATTTCTGATAAATCTTCATATTGTTCACAGCTACTCTGGATTGGTTCTGTGCATTCAAGATAGAAGTGTGTGACTGTGACGCCTGAAATCTAGGCAGACACTGGCAATCAATAGATATGCTGTTATGGTATTGGGTGTGTTTTTTCCATCAAGAGATAACTGGAAATCAATGCAAAACAGAATTACTGCCATTACAGTGATGTTGGTGAAGTTAGGAGTGAAATGTTGACAGGGGAATTTCATGCCTGGGAAAATAAAACTGCATAAAGTGCTCCAATTAACACGGTTGTTTCACAAGAGCTGACTTCACAGCACAATAGCCATTTAATCTGTGAGCTGAGACCTTCACACAGACTGTTCATCACAGGCAAAGAAGAGGACATGAGAGAAAAAGGAGATAAGTTAATCCAGGTGGCCATTATAAATCACCTCCTCAAAGGAGACATCTTCGCCAGTGTCTCCAGAGTGCACTCTGACCCCAAGGGGGTCACAACCAACCTGGAAAAAGGCCATACCTCCTCCTCCACCCGACCACCGCACCCTCATCCCTCTTAACCCCCCTACAGGCTTCAAAGGACTGCCACATGAGAGACACACACACACACACATTTTGTGCATGCGTCACACAAGACTTTGTCTAAAGGAGGAGCACATTCCACACTCTCTTCTCCATCTCTGCTGCTGTTGAAACACCCATATCAGGTCATCCGTTTCCTGTGTGCAGCATCTAGCGACCTGTTATGTGTTTACCGGCCGTGAACAGTCTACCTTTGTGGAGGAATGAAACGACCACTTTGAAAGCTTGCACGACGCACAGCAAAAATGCCACAACAAATGAATGGAGAGGGGACCTGTCTGCCGTAGACACTGCTCCACGTTGTACCCCAACCCTACCTTCAGAAAAACTAGCTGTCAGGGATTCACAAAGTTTGCACAGAGAAAACTTTCCACAATTATGTGAAAACAGCAGAGTGCTGCTATATCCACAGAAAAATGGTTAAACACACAGCAGACACATAGACAAACTGACTTTTTCTATATTCCAATAAATGCAAAGAACAGAGTGAGACAGACACACAATTGCATCATAAAGTAAAGGAAAAGAAACAAAAGTATTGTGCACAGAGATTTATTGAAATTACTGATAAATCACAGAAAACCCTACATATGAATGCACAAATTATCTTGCATATGAAAGGGTAGTAAAAACACTGATTTAAGTGGATAGTTCTCTTAACCATATTTTGAGCATTATACATGTTCATTTCTTTAAAAACAAGCATTTATTAGAAAAATTAGTTTGTGATTAGAAAAGATCCTTTCTGTAAAATTGTGTTTTTGCCAACATGACAATTTCCATATTTGTTTTCATCTTTTCCCTTTCATGTTTAGTTGTATATAATATTTTGTAATGTCTTTGTGAGTCTCTATGTAGTTGTGTAAACACTTTTCATGCCCTTGTACTGTACTTCCAAATAACAATGCAACCTACAGTACCAATAAAAAAACAAACCTAACATTCACATTACGTTAAATGACATACAACACGCATGCAGACAAAAAAACACAACACAAAGTCACATACACAGAACATGCTTGTATTGACCACAGTGTGGTGTACTGTGTGGCACTCTTCCCAGCACACTATCACTTATCTTCTCTTATTTATTCCTGCTCTTGTGAAGTTCCAGATAGTTTTTTTTTTTTTTTTTTAAACATTGCCTATCCACAATGCTCATCGGTTCATCTCACTGCTCGTCTATCTATCCATGCGGTCTGGACTTACTGGAAAAAGCCACAAGCCACTGACTAATGCTGGGCTCCATTACAGACATATTGAGAGACTATAGCCACAATTTGTCATTTTACCCCACAATATCACCTCTGCCAAAAGGAGTGTTCTTTCCTCATGGTGGTTCAACGTCTCTATAACTTAAAAAAAAAACAGATATATTTAATTTCCAAGAATACATAATTTTTTCTTGTTAACTAAAACTACTGTATTATTCTATTCTGTATTAATGCATTGGGAAAGCACTAAGCATCTCACAAGGCAGATATACTTAAATGGTGCACATGAATACTATCTCACGCACGTGCACACACACACACACACACACACACACACGCCTGATCGCTGGAGCAGCACATCTGCCTAGGGATCAAATTTTGTGTGGGGGAACCGTATCCACATTGTGACAGGAAGAAACACACAGAAGGCTGGAGAATGCCTGGTCCTGCCGAGGACCAACTGCTTCTGTTTTGTACTTGTGGACCACGGCACCATACTAAACTCTGACCTTTTTTCAAAACACTCAAGCTCCACACAGATTACTTCCAAAGAGCGATAAATGTAGTCCAGGCTACGTAACACTTTCTCTCTAAAACTGTTGAAGAAACATTGTATACACGTAGTTAGATAGATGTCCTACACTTGGAATCATCATCAACAGGGTTACCCATAAACCGGTTCTATGATAACCCTAAAAAAACATTAAAAGTTCACATTGAAATTGCATACTTTAAATTTACAACAAATACAAACAGAACCCTTACAGAACATCACACTTATCTTGTTTCCCCTTCTCATAAATTCAAATTAGTAATTAGTAATTAGAATTGGTCCGTTTTCCCAAAAAAAAAAAAAAAAAAAAAAACCTTCTTTAAACTCCTCCACACTGGTATGACTTAAGTGGAGGTACAGAAAACAGATGGTTGCTGATAAAGACAATCTAATATCCCTTCTGAATGCTCCTACAGAGACACACTGACATTTTCAAATATTCAAAGAACGCTGTGAAGGAAAACACTACACATTGTACTTGTAAAACGGCTCCTCCGAAGAGTTCTGTTGATTATACATGTCTGTTCAGAAGAACAGCAGAATTACAAAATATCACCTTCTCAATGTAGAACATACACTCACTGTGCGTGTTGTGGCTTCACAAATGCTTTGCTGTAACGAGTGGTTATTTCAGTCAAAGTTGCTCTTCTATCAGCATGAATCAGTTGGCCCATTCTCTCTACCTCTAGCATCAACAAGGCATTTTTGCCCACAGGACTGCCACATACTGGATGTTTTTCCCGTTTAACACCATTCTTTGTAAACCCTAGAAATGGTTGTGCCTGAAAATCCCAGTAACTGAGCAGATTGTGAAATACTCAGACCGGCCCGTCTGGCACCAACAACCATGCCACGCTCAAAATTGCTTAAATCACCTTTCTTTCCCATTCTGACATTCAGTTTGGAGTTCAGGAGATTGTCTTGACCAGGACCACACCCCTAAATGCATTGAAGCAACTGCCATGTGATTGGTTGATTAGATAATTGCATTAATGAGAAATTGAACAGGTGTTCCTAATAATCCTTTAGGTGAGTGTATACTCGTTGGGTTTTCATGGTTACTATTAAGTTATTATTATTAGTTTTATGTTCCAAACACAGGACTAAGTGAAACCAAAAATGTGGATAGAAGAAATTACAGCGACCAACAGGGGCAAACGCCTTGCAACTTCAGAAAACACATGCAAATAGACAAAACACAAGCAAAGAAAACAACTGCATTAATTTGACAACACATGTGCAGCATTCAGCAAATGCGCTGCATATACACACAACACAACCAAATACATAAACGCGATGCAAATACACACAACACAACCAAATACATAAACGCGATGCAAATAAAAAACAATACACACAAACCACGAAATGAGGTTTTTGTTTGAAAATGGGACCAAAAGAAGATAGCGGCCACATAACAAGGTTAGTATTCATTCATAGTGTTCCACTTAGCTGCTCCCTCTAGAGGCCTGGAGAACTTCCGTTGTGTAATCTGGATGCAGCATTTTTTGTTGCATTTGTTTTCGTTGTGTTCGTTTGTTTTTTATTTACATCGAGTTTATGTATTTGGTTGTGTTGTGTGTATTTGCATTGCATTTATGTATTTGGTTGTGTTGTGTGAATATGCAGTGCATTAGTTGAATGCTGCACATGTGTTGTCAAATTAATGATGTTGTTTTCTTAATTTGCTTGTGTTTTGTCTATTTGCATGTGTTTTCTGAAGTTGCAGGGCGTACAAAACCAATATAATTTCAAAACAAATTTAACCATTATAAAGTACATTATCAAAGATACAACCAACTTTTTTGTATTTCCACTGCAGGAAGAATGGGGCTAGGGCTCATCTACTCTCTGTGAACCTCACCAGCCTATAGAAACAGGTGGCAAATTGACCGTGCTGTTTAGATTTATGGGCAACCTCCCACATGTTTTACTCATTTGGGAGACCTTTAGAAAGATCAGTTCACAGAGGAAACTGAAAAAGCAACTGGTGACTTAAGTATTGGTGAAACAGAGTGGACAGAAGGAGTAAAAGTGATCTAGCTCAACACTGCAGGAAGAGTTTTAGTATGGGATCTTTTCAAGAAGGCTCACAGCTTCAGTCTGCACTGGCAAAACAAGCAGAAACTTTGCATCCCGTCACTTTATAGTTAGACTGTTGGAAGAGTAAGAACCAATGCTACTCTTCACACATGATTCTGTTTAAATTCCATCTTCCCACATCCTTTTTATGTGTGTGACCCTCAAACACGCTGGACTGATACTGGATGAGAAGTTAAACACACAAGCTCAGCGCTCAGATAAGAATAAAGAAACTTCTCAGCAGAAACATTCATCAGCTACTGAGGTATTTCGTGACCAACTGCAAAAGTTACAGCTAGCTCTGAACTACTCAGTTGGTCTGGGATTTTACAGCTGGTCTTTATTTGTAACACTTTCAGTGAAGCATCTCTTTGTAACCAGGATTAAAATCAATCTCTTTGTGCGGTTGATTATATTCATATGTTTACCTACCTATTGCTCCTGCTTTTAATTTTAACAAAAGCTTTCTTTTTTTAAGAACTTTCCAAAAATGTATCAATGACAATTTTGTTAATGTACTGTTAAAGCTTTGGTCTGAGATGGTTTTTAAAACATTTTTACTGTATGATAAAAAAACACCCTAACTAATCTACATCAAACATTTATATGTATACACTATGCATCATACACTATGAGTACATTCTAACTGAAGTATACCAAGAAAAGGACATTGCAGGATCATGATAATACAAATTAAAGTGAACTGCCACATCTTCTATCATTTATTGGAAATGCAGTTGCAGCAATGGTCATATGATCTAATTTTCCAGACCATCTCTCAATGGCAATATTTATAAACAGCGTGTTTGTTCACCCAGAAGCTGGCTGACACATGTAACAATTTGGTCTATAAAATTAAACAGGACCATTACAATTTCCTAAAGCCTAAAGGTGACTTCTTTAAATGGCTTGTTTGTCCAACCAACAGTCCAATACCTACATGTATCCAGTTTACTACCACATAAGACAATGACAAACTATTAGCAAATACATTTTCTGCCGATTGACTACTCGATTAATTGATTTATTGTTTCAGCTCTAATAAAAAGCCACCATTGGAAACTTAAAGATTATAAAGGCAAAAATGGTATGTTTGTGACTGATCCACTTAAATAAATGGCAAATTAGATGTTTTGACATGCATCCATCAAAGCTAGCTAGATTGGTGAGCAAGGTGCATCTGTAATTTATGTTAACTGTGATATTCATTAATTTTGGCAAGCAAAAATGGCTTAAAGCAAAATGCACTTACTAGAAAAAATGAACAGCCAATTCCTGTCTTTTAGTACATCCGAACAAAACATTTTTAGGAGACAAAAATGTTACAATTAACTTCAATAAACTGAAATCACACTGTTAAAGGTTCAACGTTCTAAGACAGAAACATAAACAACCCCCAAAAACAAATTTAAATGAAAACAGTGCCATGGACAGGCATTGCTAAGCCTCTGTTCTGATTGACAAGTTGCTAGTCAATCCTAATTGTAGTCTATTTTACTCTAAACAGGACCATAATTACTAAATTAACTAAATGTCAATCTAGAGATTGAATAGATAAAAAGGTTGAGAAGTAGGAACAATTCTATACAACCAGACTTCTTTTTGCAACCAGTGGAGTCGCCCCCTGCTGGCCATTAGAAAACAATGCAGGTTTAAGGCACTACTGCATTGGCTTCTCATTTCAGACCCAGAGGATAAGTCCACTTCTTTGACCCTGTCTATGTATACTAACACTAATGTCCAACAATGTCTCTCTCCTTTCTGTGATCGGAAAGAGAACAAATGCGCAAGTGTCATCTTCTTGAGGCTGGGAGCTTGTCAACCCTCCCCGCTTTTTACAACCTTACGGGGCACAATGACACTGTTGGCATTCATCGTAGAAGACAACTGGCTGTTCATCTTCAAACAATTCAACATGACTGAAGGGGGGGGGGCAGATAAATGCACACCAGTTCTCATGGTTGCCCCTGTGGAGATCATAATATCTTTTGCTCTCCATCAATACCGCAGAGTAAAACAATAGGCCCATAACCTCACAGGATTAACAACCTAACAATTCTGACTATACAAATGTGTAAAATAATGCTTCTGATTCAGAAAAAAATGTTATAAGTAATTTTAATTAAAAAAATTAAAGTGCATTGGCCAGGTTGGCCCAGTTGGTAGAGTAGGCACACATATACTTAGAGGTTTATGCCTTGACGCAGAGGCCCAGGATTCGAGTCTGACCTGTGAAGGTTTCCTGCATGTCTTCCCCCTCTCTCACCTAACTGCCCTGTCCATTAAAGGCAAAAAGCCCAAAAAAGAATCTTTAAAAAAAAATAAAAAGTGCATATAAAGGTCTCCCACCAGAAAAGCACAAATGTGGATGCCTAAGAATGACATAAATGCACATCATTTATATAATTCTTGCTGCTTTATTTTATGGTTTGGCCAGCAACTGACAAAAGTATAAGCTATCAAAGGCCTCATCAGTCTTGCAACGACATAAAACATTAAAGGCGGCAAAATAGTGATGGCATCAAAACACACAGTTGCTGTCAAGCACAGTACTCACCATCAGAACCACGGCTCAGTGATGCCAGTCCAGTCATTAGGAGAACAGCCGGCCAGGCCCATTCCTGAGGCAGTCCCACCACCACCACCATTACTCCAGCACAAGCGCCAACCCCAGTCACCCGCCTCCTTCAAATCCTTGAGGCACAGCCACAACGAACACACACGTGCAAAGAGGCAGAGGTGTAAGACTGGGTTATATATCCGTTTGTGAAATAGCACCAGTCCACTTTCTGTACAAGTGCCTCTCTGTGAGTGACCGCCACTCTGCCTATCTGCAGTCTCAGGAACTTCCCACAGCACACAGCAGCCCTGTAGCCTGCAGCACTACTCCACACTGACAGCCTGGGAGAGACAGACAGAGAAGAGGGGGAGAAAAGAAGGGGAAAGGGGGTGTTACTTAGTTGCTCTCTCGCTGTGCTATTTGTCCAGCCTTTTCTATGACCACTTCATTACAGAGGGAACAGCTGAGTATATGTGAATCCACATACAGCCTCTCTCTCTTTCACACACAGACATACACAATAAAGATTCTCACATTACTCATACACAGAAAGAAGGGGACACCAGGGCCGTGGATGTGAGCAGGGGCAGAACAAGGTGTCGAAGGCAGCAGGGAAAGCATGAAATGCTATTGCCACAGGCATACAAACACATTGTATGCCAAGAAGGACACAGAAAGTACAGTAAGAACTAAGGAGTATAAACTTATAAAGCACATTCACATATATGCTTTGGTAAAACCATCTGATATTAAATCCTGCAAGGCTGAGCTAAGAAGTGTCTGCTGCCCTGAAGAAGAATCCAGAACAAGACTTGTACTTGTGGTTAGTGTGAAAGGTTCTGGGTCTGTCCGAGGTTTCTTCCTAAAAGGGAGTTTTAATTGTCTCGAGGTAACTCTTATTATGAATTGATACTATAAATAAAATTGAATTGAATTCACCAAAAGAATGAATGTAAGGCTGCAACCTACAACCAGATCCTTGAAATGCAACCTTCATCTGTCAGAAAGAAGAAAACAAGAATTTACAATGAAAGAAGCAAACAACCTCTCAACAACCCCGTCTTCATGTAATGCGTATGGAACTACAGCTGCAGACACAGGTGCTGTGTAAATGGCAAGACCAGGCATTAATCTGTAACCAAGAGTCTAGTATTAAAGTTCAGGCATAGGCTGTATCACATTTAGTTCCTCATGTGAGTCTGTGTGAGGGAAACGGGTGAAAACACAAACACTTGTTCAGGGATCAGGCCTTCACACATCAGGTGATTAGAGCTCACACCTCCAGGCACCGCCACAACTTTGCAACTTCACACTAATCCAACACACATGCAAACATGCAATACCACAGAAAAAAAGAATGTTAACAATAGGGACACATTCCAGTGGTGAAGATTTATGTGGGTTAAAAGTTAAGAGGATTAAATGAGCTATTAGACAGATTACATCAAGTCTACTACAACACCTCCACAAATCATAAACATTTTGGAAATGGCTGAATTTCCACAATCACACATGTAAGATTCTTGTGAGTGAGAGAAACTTGAACTTCCTTGAAGAGAGCGATGTTTATCCATTCCAAATGGTTAATGGGAAGCGCTAAAAAAAAGTCCAGGTGGTGTTACAGCAGTAATGGAGGAGGGCAAAACAACAACAGCAGTCAAATGCTTCTCCACCCCACACCTGTCCCCTCTTAAAGTCTGACTGGGTGGGAACACCAGCTCCCAGAAGCCATTTCTCCCCTCAAGTGCTCCACTGGCCCTATAGCTGTCACTCCTGATTTGTGCAACGCTGTGTATTACATGTGATAAGTCAGCCTATTCTGGAGCACGAGTGCATGGGGAGCAATGTGAATGGGTCAGTGAACCTCACACACCCTTCTGCGCTCCATCAAATGCCCAGCGTGGATCCACCCTGTATTCTCAGACAGCCTACTCAGCCCACAGGGATGGGGGGTTCTAGAGGAGTGAGCAGCTCTGTAGGTGGGGGTCACTTCACCACATAAAGGGGGTTGAAAGTGGAGCAGACTGGATGGAAGACTTGCTTTCAGTAAAATTAACTCTTTACTTCCCCTTCTTCTTAGAATTTTAACTGCAGAACCCATCCGCCATCACACACATAGTTACAGGATGATTAATAGTGCTGGGAAAAGTCTTTTAGCACCTTGATCATTCTGTAAAGCCACAATGTTTGTTGCAACTGGAATGAGAAACAGTCAGATATGCCTGTGCCAGAAAATGATTAAACCGCTGAGTCAAAAAATTGACCTATACTAGGGTCTAAAAGTCAAGTTATCTCAGCCTCTACTGCTTTGATTTGTACCACTTTTTATTTTGCAAGCCTCCCAACTTTATGAAAAGCGCAGTGATACATTATTGGAGTATATTTTTAATTATTACAGACATGCACAATTTATACTATAATAAAATATTTCTTTGCTATGTGAACAGCCAGTGAGAAGTACAGATCCAAAAAAATACTTTCTCATAATAAATTACCACACAATAAATACTTTTGTTTCCAGTGTCACAAATGCTTTGAAATTACTTTTTGTATTCTCAGAATTCAGATTCCTAAGTCAAGTTAAAATGTAATGTAAAAGCTCTAGATAGAGCCATGGTTTCAACTCAACCTCAGAGCTCCTGACACCGCACCACCTCTGTTCTGTGATCATTAACACTATAAAACCCTCTGCTTACGTCTCCTTTTTTGACAATACTCTACAATGTTAGCAAACTCAAAAACTCAAGGTCCTCCCAACAAAACCCCAGAGATCAATATTCTTACTTATACCTGAATGAATGAATGAATGAATGAATGAATGAATGAATAAGTAAATAGCATACTTGAGGAACTGTGCACATGCCACACAGACTGCCTGCATTGCAAACACTATGCACATTACCATATCACCTCTTATCTTTGAAGACAATTGGTGTAAAGATTTTTTTTTCCACATAAATACATCAGAAGTTGTTGCAGGATGTACCTAAGTAAATCAAGTACCTCTCTGCGTGTTATTATGGCACATGTAAAGGTAACCTTTCTGCTGACACTGCTTTACTGTATGTACCAGTACAGTGGGCATACAGTTTACATACAGGCTGGGAAGGAGGTGAGGGGAGTGGTTTAGCTGTGAGATTATTTTCAATTCTTTTTGCAAACTCTGTGTCCCCCACATTCTGCTCTCCAGCAGTCAGAGATCAATTAATGCAGCTTGCTTGTTTGTAATAATCTGTCTCCATTTCATAAGGAAACATTTTCTCATGAAATAGAGACCCTACAATAATAAAGCAGTAGTATTACAGTGCACCGTGAAAATTAACCACGTTTTTTATTTCAGAAGAGGACTTTAAAGGCACAAACGCACCTTTCATCATACAGCAAGAAGAACGGGATGGATGACTGTGAAAAATCACCGCTAACCTGTGAAACAAAAAGCCATGGCAGAACACAGATGATGAAATTACTCCGGGGCAGAGATGGAATGCGTATCATGAGCGATGTTCCAGCCGGGACCAAACTGACCCCTAGCTCTGTGAAATCAGGAGGATTTTCAGCAGCTTAGTGTTAAAACTGCTGTCACAGAATCCTGGAAAGAAGTTTATTACCGTGGCAACACAGCTGTCTGGCCCAGATGGTCCAATCAAGGTGCAAGAGTGGAGAACACGTGATACCATCTTCATCATCCAGCTAGACAAAGATGATTTCCTCTCATCATTGAGTTATTAGAAACGATGATTTACCATAGTTGTGTATCATGGAGATGCACTAGTGCGGCAACTTTTATTTGTCATTAATCTTTATATCAAAATAATTGTTATTAATGAATTAATCATTTAGTCCTATGAGATGTCGGTATATAGTAAAAATCTCAATTTTCAAATTTTTTTAAAAATATTTTTGTCCATTAAACAGTCCAAAACTAAAAGTTATTCAATTAACAATGATACACAAAAGGGGAAAACAACAAATCCTCTTATGTGAGAATCAAATGTTTTGCATTTTTGCTTAAAAATTGGCTTAAACAATGAATTCATTACTTAACTAATTGTTTCATCACTGCATATTTTCAACCACCAGTTATAATTGCATTGTGAAAAAGTCTTTGTCTGACAACCAGCCAATCATGTATTGTAAATTGTAATGAAAAAACTTTATTTTAATTTTAATATAACACAATGGAAAAAGGAATATGGAGAAAATCTGATATAGCATAGTCAACAGCATGAAACCTACTGGAGATTATCCATAAAAATCCAAACACTCATGTTCACACATGAAATCAGACAATATCTATATCCACCGCTGTATAAATTATAAATATATATAAATAATAGCAATATAGCGTGAGATCCTTGCAGATCCAATGCAGAGTCTCAGCTCTTATGAAAAAGAAAGACCCTGATGAATATTCAAGATTCACACAATAGTAGGGCCAAATCACTCTGCTGAGATTGACGCTTTGAAGTCCCAAAGAATGCTGAGGGGGAAGAAAAACGTCATTCATAGGAATGAAAAGGCTGTCACAGCAAGATTTGCCCTCCTTGCCCTCCCTCTGTCTGTCACGCTTTTGATATGTGACAATGTAGTAAGATATTGAAAAACACTGAAACACCAACACAATCACATTGAATAATTTCATTCTGCCAATATTCATGTATAACTTCTGGAAAAATGCAATTAATTCAGGATCTGACCTGTCAAACGGAAGAATGCTTAAAAAATCATAACTGTGTTCCCGACAACAAGTAGAGAGAACATGCATCCACATAATTAATTTACTGCATTTAGACATGCATGAAGATGCAGGGTGTATACAGAACATGTTTTACATCCTCCCTATTCTGTTTTTATAAGTTCCGTGAAAAAACCCTGATTTGAGTCTTGTATTCAACTACAGCTGCAAATAATCTGATCCGATTTTCATAAAGGCTACTCTTCTTTTGACCTTCTGATGTAGCTTGTTCATGACAACCTTATCCAATCACTCTGAGGTAAAAATGTTGTAATCTCTTTATATTTGACTACTAAACACTAAAGCTAACTGATAGGCTGTGATAACAATGCACAAGGCCCTTTCTGTGGACCAACTAGTGACTGCACCTAAAACACCTGTGGCTCAGGTTTCACCCATGAGCACCAAACAGCCACACAACCTTACAAATGGATTCTATATAAAGAAGTGTCTGTCCAGCTCTGTAGGTGCCGTTAATAAAGTCCCCTGTGGTGTTCTGCGGCTGGGGCAGGCACCGACCAATAATCTCTCTCTCTCTCTCTCTCTCTCTCTCTCTCCTTAAGTTAATTCCCAACATTACAGCTCTGTTCCTATTCATTTTCTGGCCACTTGATCATTCTACTCTGGCATCTCACAAAATAGTATGTACTCACATTGCAAACATACACCAAACCAAAGGCAACACTTTGTTGGAATCACACTGTGCAGCAGTGTGTAAACTAATTAAACTTGTCATTCTGAACTGCTGCAGAAAATGAGAAAAAGCATGGAAGCAATGTTTTACACATTTGACATAGGCTACATGAATGTATTTACACCTAAGGTGTATTGCAGTTCACCAATACGCTTTTCCGGGAGCACCAACAGTTGCACGCTTTTTGCATGGATTTACATTTAGAGACACACAAATTTAGAAAGGTTTTAACCATTCACAGTAACTTGGTGATTCAGAATATACTACAAAGCGAGAATAACACAGTTGTTTCTCAGTAATGGTAAAATAGGAACAGGTGCTCACAATTCAAAAGAGAAGAATTTTTTAACATGGCTTTTGTGCAACAGGATTTGAAAAACCGAAGCTCTTCTTGCCAAGTCAACCAGGAGCATTTAATGAAGGGATTGTTGCAGAGTGTCCACTGGGCTGCGTCGGGCAGACACCGCAAACCAAAGGGTCTAATTAAGGGGTTACTCTGACAGTCAGACAAAGCAGACAGCAGGGGTTAAGACGCTGGACTACAAACTGGCTGTGACCCTCACACCTGCCTGGTTGCATTATACTGCAACATGTCCGCACACAGTGGACACACACACTGACACATAAACTGGTACCTTACCACACACACAAAGAAATGGGGAAAGAGAGAGAGAGGCAAGCGGACCGATAGGAAAGTAGCCTAATAATGCTGGGGTGTTAGTGCAGAGCAGTATCATCTCATATCTTTAAACCTGCGTGAACAAAAGTAAAAAGGCATATTTATGACTCTCATTTAAACTCTTGTGGTGCACACAAGAGTTTAAATGACATGTAGACCTTTTCAGTGTAAAAATAGCATGCTCTTTTTTTCCAAGCATATTCATGGAGAGAGAGCTTTAGTTACTGGTGTTACCTAGAGAGGCTTAACATTAACCCACAATAGGTAAAGCCTGAAGGCTGCTAAGGGGCCCCGTATATGAGTGTGTCAAAAGTTCATGCCCTCCTTCCAATGTGCACACTGCAAAAACAAGAAGATCGCCCAGTGTGAGCTATAGCCCCACAACTTGCAAGACCGATTGCTACAGTGTGGTTCCACCTGTCTCTTGCTCCAATTAGTCCTGCAAGCCACTGAAGTGCTAAATAACCAGCAGGGAGGGAAGTGACAGGCCAGCAAAATGGTCAAAGAAAAAAAAAATGCAAGAAAAGAAGAAGAATGGACAATGAGCAGAGACAATAGTTCAGCTTTTCTTTTAGTTTCAGTTTAAAAGACGGCCTATTTTTAGAAAGGAAGACATATTACATTTAGGGGGAAGTTAAGATGTCCCAGTTTAGACCTTTCAGAATGAAGCAAGTCCCCTAGAGCAACTGCTTCCTTTAAAGTTCACAGGAGGCTCCAATTATAGGAAACTGGTCGTGTATTTACCATATCACATGCTCTTTAACAAGCACTAATTGTGTGTGTGCACTGAGCGCGTGTAGGAATGTTGTACCAAAGCTGCAGGAAATGTTTAATGAAGAGAGCAGCTTGGACAACATGGTTTGTGTCAAATCTGTCAAAAACTATATAAACCGGAAAGTGTGAACCTGAGGTGACTGGGACAGATTAAGAAATGAACATGAAAAGTCAAGTCTATCAGTTAGCGTGTACACAGATTCTTTTAGTTTTAAAACTGCAGTATCTAATTTCTACCAATTTTAAGTAAAAATATAAATTCTGGCAAAAAATTGCTTTTATTCAGATTGTATGCGTCAAAAGATTTATCCATCTCCAGCAGAAAGTGAACATTGTTCATCTCCATTTTACAGTGAACAAGGTTGTCTTATGGTTGGAGGACAGCACATAATGCTTCTGTTAAAATAAAGATGAGAAGTGAAAACTATAGCGAAAGTCTTTTCACAATACAAATAATTTCCATTTGACTGTCATCAGCACTTTCAGCAGAAACAACACCAATAAATTCTTCCTTTTCTCCTTACTTTTTGCATCTAAATGAGCTTGCAGTCTCTGGCCATTATCAGAGCAAGACAACAACCACAGGCAATGAACCTCAGTGATCCCTTTACAGGTAGAAACACACAGTTCAAAAGTTCAACTGAACACAGATTAGCAATCTGTGACCAATCTATCTAACCAATTGCAACAGTCTCCTTCAATGTAACTCAATACTGGTCAACAATAAAGATCTCATCAAATAGTTTATTATAATAATATAAGTAAGAGTTAGGGTTAGTCATCTAAAGGTGTTTCAATGCCACTAAAGTAAAGTGTCTTTAAATCACAAAATCCTTTTTATTATTTTTATAATTGCCAAATTCATTATTTTCAATTGATTAATATGTTAACTCAAAATCTACAAATAAAGCAAACTGTACAAGAAACAATTAGGTCAATTCCATGTACTGACAGCATATATGGAGGAATAAAGCCTGTATGTTATTCATCAGGGCCTTTTGCACATTGTAGCCTTTTTAACATCCCCCTTCCCTGGCTGTACCAATTCATGAAGGAATGGATACAACCCCACCCTTGGAACAGCTTTTGGACTACATTAATGCACCTCTCTACGGACTAGTTGACACAGACAGGTGGGGTTTAAATGGCAAATTAACTGCCCGTAGATGCCCCCAGAAAAAGTCTGTTCATTAAAACAGACGCTCTTAGCCATTGTGATTAATGGTGTTTGGATAAATTTAGTTTTACTGCTTTATAATTCAGATGGAATTAATGGAAGGGGCTGGCCCATTGCCTCTGGTCAAACTACCTGCTCTGTGTTGTTGAGAGTACATGGCAAGAGGAGGAGGAGGGAGTCTTCTGTGCATATTTTCCATGCACACCCACACCCTTTTCTTGGCTGTAGTGCTGAAAGCTCTATTGTGCGTGTGTAGGTAGTAGGAAGGCAACAGTGATACAGCACACACCTCAGATCTTTGTCTGCATGGTCACTAACAACATTTCAAAAGCAGATTTATTCTAAGAGGTTTGAATTACAAACTGTAATTAAGCTTTAAAATGGTCATTTCAGAAAAAATACCAACATTTTGCATAGATGCACTTGGTCCTTAGCTTTCTGGAAATTAAATCAGGAAATGTTAACATGTTTCAATACATTTCACCCTTGTTGTCAGTGGCAAAAGCACATGATGATTAAGATAAACCTCAATTAAAGTGAAAAGGCTATAAGTACTCACTCAGACTGCAATCAAAGACAATGCAGAGAGATGAAGAGATACAATTACCACAATTGCCCATTATTGGCACATGACTGCCACTTATTACATTAACTTAATGCCTAAATGGGTAAATAAAAGAGGTGTTAGTTCATTGGACATACAAAGACACACAGTAGTCGTAATGTAGAAGTTTCACAGCCGTTGATGCTTAAGGTCCTATTTAACGCTGGAGCAAATCAAGCACAGTGACCTTTTGTCGAAGTGGATTGTTTCCATCTGTAAATGGTAATACCACATTGAGCTGGAAACACACTATAAGGTACACATTTGGGTGTCACACTGCATGTTTGAACTTACCACATGCATATTCAAGCAAGGACATGTGCAGTTCAGTTATTTTGTGCTACGTTCATTGTTTCTTTTTGATCTGCACTGAGCTACATTAATAGATACTTATTGGTCAGCCAAAACTATTTATATGTTGTATGTGAGGTTTCCATTTAATTTGAATAACTCTTCACAGCAACATTTGACCTGCACCTTCTAAAAAGAATGGGCCTGACCTTTTCAAGGTGCTGCAAAATTGCAAAATCCTCCAAAGTGAATAACTTTTGTTATGATATCACATCTATCTCACAATATGTGTCTAATGTCTTCATGAGGAGTGGATGTAGTAAGAAGTAGTAAGAAAGACTGTATTTAGGTGTGTGACGGCCGTGACTGTTCGTTCAAAACATCAATGGTGGATATGATAGACGGTTGGTTCATCAAATCACCTGCAAGGTATTTATATAAAGTACTTTTCAGTTTCCAGTTACGGCTTCTTATATGGTTCTGTGTAAAAGAAACTAACTGAAAGCAATTAGTAGATCATCAAAATAGTTGCCAAATAATTTTCTTCTCAATTGATAATTCTAACTCTAGAACAGACCACACCTGACCACCAGCTGTGATGTTTTAGTGAGGTTCAACAGATGTATGTCTTTCAACCTACAGTGGCCAGTGCAACCCAGAAATCAGGCAGAAGTTCAATGAAGATCTAATTATTACTGTTACAGAGCCTAAGGAGACAGACACCCTGCTGACTGGATCAAACTCTTCTTCACTATCACACTTCATCATCAATGCCATCTCCACCCACATTTCTTCTTCTTCATGACCTTATCCCTTAGCCGCTCTGTATTTGAATTTAACCAATAATAAAAACAGATGGCTTAAATCTAAACAGATGTGACTGTTGTTCCCGTCATCAAAAATACTTCCAGATACATCACACACACATCCACCACAGCACTTTAACTAAGCTTTCAGGATTTCCCCCAATTTAAGGTGAATCCTGTCCAGGAAAGATTGATTTACAGATGCCAAAAAAGATAGCCACATTCTCAGCTGTTGTTACACTGCTCATATTGGAGAGAAACCTGTTGATGATAATCCCCATAAACAGATCTTTATTTTGTCCATCCCGTAGTCAATAAGGTTAGATAAGCAAGAGAAGATGTGGATACTGAACGCAACTGCACTGCATTTGATAAAGAGAAAAATCAAATCTCCATCACATGCACAAGCTGAGAAATTATACATGGATTGTATGATGAAATTAATCAATAACAACACTCAGCAAACAACAAATCCTATTGTTTTCATGTAGTAATCCAACTTGTTGCTTTGCCTCCTTAAACTAACAGGGCTGCTTGTGTTAATCCCTCAGCTTTAACAAAAGCAGATGAGACTTCCTTCTTTTATTCAAGGAAGGTCTGAGCATTAAACCGCCTGCTTCCCTGGCTGATGGGAAACCCAGGGGCATTGCAGTCTTGGCAGGGAAAGCCTGTCTCTGGTTGGCTGTCTGACCCTGAGCTCATTTGTCAATCAGGCACCTTTTCCATTAATTAGGAGAAACTCTCCAACAGCTTGTGTTGAGCCTCAGCAGAAACATATAGCTGTGGGAAAAGCAAATTGGTTTCCAATTCTCTGCTTGACTGTTTGTATTTCCTCTTTGAGACAAATGTTTAACACAACCTTAACCTTTTGATGCTGTATTACACATTTAAACCACACAAATATAAATATTTCTATAGCGTAATATTTATTATTTTAGGCACCACATTTGTTTTGGAGTTAAAAGAACATAATTTGAAGCAATCATATCCACAGTGTGGGAATAACAATTGACACACTTGATATCTGTGATGAACTGTCTGTGAGGGAGTGCCACATGAGATATACAACAGTTTATCTTAATAGTTCAAAACTGTGTGAAATTATGGAGCACTTTGTGCAGTGATGTGGAATTTACCAGAAGAATCATGCAGTCCATGCACATGTTCCTCTTTGTCAGACAAGTGGAGACGTCACACAAGTTAATTTATTTTGCTGAGTAAAACCCAGAACATTTCAATTTACTTTTACTCACTAGTTCATGTTGCAGGTTCCTGGTTTTAATCTGGGAAGTTATCAGCGACATTGGCCTGTACATTCAACACAAAATGTTTATTTTTAAACTGTTCTGTTGATTTAAAAAAAGGTCAAACTACTACAGATTAGGCTTTTATGGGTTTTCTCAACATTCACTGCAGTGCTCCTAGAAATAAAAAATTGGATATAAATAGAATTACTCTGGGCTAATATGAAGACCACTATAAGATACTACCAAATCTGAAACAATAAATACTCTTGTGCACTGAACTGTGCAATATAATTGTATTTTGAGAAACTTCATTGGATCTAGTACTGCTCTCATTCTAGGCCTGCACGAATCAGGAAAAAATTTGAATCAAAATTTTTTTGGCATAGAATTGATATCACGATTCTCTGCTAGAATTTTTTTGACAGTGACAAAACAAAACAAATTGGCAGTACTAAACATACATTTTATACAGTCTATGGTTAAAACTGACAGAAGAAAGTAGTAGTGTTTGTGATGCAGTTGGCTTGTAAAATTAAATTAGAATCAATTATTAAATCAAAGTTATTTAAAAATTGAATTAAAGGGTGAATCGAAATGGCAATTTTATAATGATTAATTGTGCAGGCTTAACTCGTTCCATCAGTAACAATGCATTCAGTGGCATCCAGACAAAGATTATTAGGCATTCTACTCTAGTACATCTAAATCTCTCTCCC
>JABXJD010000049.1:1847500-1962500 GCA_013375575.1 Percina caprodes | reverse complement strand
GCTAAGAAATTGAAGATTTCCTACAACGGTGTGTACTACTCCCTTCAGAGGACAGCACAAACAGGCTCTAACCAGAGTAGAAAAAGAAGTGGGAGGCCGCGTTGCACAACTGAGCAAGAAGATAAGTACATTAGAGTCTCTAGTTTGAGAAACAGACGCCTCACAGGTCCCCAACTGGCATCTTCATTAAATAGTACCCGCAAAACACCAGTGTCAACATGTACAGTGAAGAGGCGGCGGGATTCTGGGCTTCAGGGCAGAGTGGCAAAGAAAAAGCCATATCTGAGACTGGCCAATAAAAGAAAAAGATTAAGATGGGCAAAAGAACACAGACATTGGACAGAGGAAGACTGGAAAAAGTGTTGTGGACGGATGAATCCAAGTTTGAGGTGTTTGGATCACAAAGAAGAACGTTTGTGAGACGCAGAACAAATGAAAAGATGCTGGAAGAATGCCTGACGCCATCTGTTAAGCATGGTGGAGGTAATATGATGGTCTGGGGTTGCTTTGGTGCTGGTAAGGTGGGAGATTTGTACAGGGTAAAAGGGATTCTGAATAAGGAAGGCTATCACTCCATTTTGCAACGCCATGCCATACCCAGTGGACAGCGCTTGATTGGAGCCAATTTCATCCTACAACAGGACAATGACCCTAAACACACCTCCAAATTGTGCAAGAACTATTTAGAGCAGAAGCAGGCAGCTGGTATTCTATCGGTAATGGAGTGGCCAGCGCAGTCACCAGATCTGAACCCCATTGAGCTGTTGTGGGAGCAGCTTGACCGTATGGTACGCAAAAAGTGCCCATCCAACCAATCCAACTTGTGGGAGCTGCTTCTGGAAGCGTGGGGGTGCAATTTCTCCAGATTACCTCAACAAATTAACAGCTAGAATGCCAAAGGTCTGCAATGCTGTAATTGCTGCAAATGGAGGATTCTTTGACGAAAGCAAAGTTTGATGTAAAAAAAAATCTTATTTCAAATACAAATCATTATTTCTAACCTTGTCAATGTCTTGACTCTATTTTCTATTCATTTCACAACGTATGGTGGTGAATAAGTGTGACTTTTTCAGGAAAACACAAAATTGTTTGGGTGACCCCAAACTTTTGAACGGTAGTGTATGTGTATATATATATATATGTATGTATATATGTGCATGTGTGTGTATATATATATATGTGTATGTATATATGTATGTGTGTATATATATATGTATGTATATATATATATGTGTGTGTGTGTGTGTGTGTGTGTGTGTGTGTGTGTAAAAAATCATTCAACAGACATAATAGTTTTTCATGAAACAACCTTAAAGGTAGAAAAACCAGGCATGAGTATTTATATAGGGAATCTTAATTAAATCTTGTAGTGTGTGTCCACCCTTTGAGACTACATTAAGGACTCCTGCTATCCCTGCTGGTTGAGCAGAGCTGCTCTAAATTAGTTAATTTGCTTACACGGTTATCTTACACTCAGCCCCTTACTACCATCCCCCAAGCACATACACTGCTTACTGGCTGTGCTGTTGTGCACACATGCACATTGCACACACATACGCATCTACAATCTGTGTTCGTTAATATGCCTGTATTTTTTTGTTTACAGTGGTTCTAGTATTAAACCCTCATCCAGACCTTCATACTGTCACACTACTTAAATCTGCTCCCCCAGCTGCTAGACTAAGCAGGATTACTTGAGACCTTGACACACACACTTTCACATCCATGTGCATAGACGGGTATTCACAGCATATGCACTGACACACACACACCCTCCCCTTATCATCCGGTCTCTCTGTACTTAATTAATGTGTGGATCATGCTGTCTTTTCTATCTCAACACAGCTGTGTAATTCATCATGAGCAATACGACCAAACTGTACATTAGGGTTGCTATAATTATTATTAAAATGTATAGAATCTGAGTTTATCACTGGAGGGATTCCTTCTTATCAGGAGTTGTGAAATCTGTCTACTTTGTTAACTAGATCATTACGGCAAACAAAATCACATGCTGATCATCTGAAAACATTTCTAAAAAATGTGCACTGCGTGGTTGAAAACACTAGCCCATAATATTGTCCCTCTTTCTCAGTACATCAAGAAAAAAAGTTTACACCCTACATTTTCCATGAAAGTTTAAACTGCAGTCACAAAAAAATATATATAAATATATATATATATATATATATATATATATATATATATATATATATATATATATATATATATATATATATATATAAATAATGCGGCAGCCTCTTAATTATAGGAGGTTTCTATTTAACTGAAGCACTGCCACTTGGATATGTTTGATTTGGTTTGGCATGGAATGGCTTGTTCTGGCTGGGTGTACTGAAACGGTATTAGTTCTGGAAGTGACAGTAAAACCTCAGGTACTGCCTAGCATTAATTTGGGAGAGGGGGTAGAGGAAGGATGTGTGTCTGTGGATGTGTGTTTGTCAGTCAGCAGGTGATAGTACAGCAGTCCTAGGGATAACAATGGCCCTGTTTACATGTGGTATTTTATCTGTAGACATACAGCATAATCAGAGTCTACATCCAACAGAAAGTGTTTAAAACTGATGTAAAAATAAATATAAAGGCAATGCAGAGAAGGAAAATGAAAAGTGATATGGGTTTACCTATCAGTTGGGCTAAATCTTGTCAGGAGGATGAGCGACCCCACCAGCCTATTCACCTAGTGGTCGACCGATATGGGTTTTTCAATGGCCGAATTTAAATGATCACTTATAAACGCAGTTATCATCTGCATTGTCTCCGTTTAGTTGGAGGCTATAACTTGCAGCGTAGATTTGAAAATACAAAGAAAAATAACGCCTTTTTCAAAAGTTCCATACTTGTGTGAAAAAAGCTTCACAATTACACTTACCGTCCCACAACCAATAATAAGTCTGATAAATATTTTACTCGTTGGGAGAAGAAATCGGGGCTATAATAGCTTTTCAAACCCTGTAAGCTAGTTTAGCTGTCTGCAGACATTATTTGTTAATTGACTTTGTGGCATTAATCGACTTGATTAATCATCCAACCGATTAATTGATCTGTCACTGGTTGATTGCGGCCCTAAACAGAAATTAAAAACTACCACACTTTTTAAATATATATTTTAAATTAAAAAAACAAAACCAAGTACAATCTTGATGTAAGCCATAAGCAGAAAGTGTATCATCTTGCCAAATGTTATTTAATCTTCATGGAACTGGCTTTATAGAGTCCTGTCTCTATGATAGTACTAGTGTGCTTACAGTAGCCTACTGGTATGCTTGCCACAGTTAGTTGTTGATTGCACTTGCCACTGTGGTTGTTTACTAAAATACAGACTTGAACTGGTTTAAATTAGTCCAAGGAAAGGCTGAGGAAAATGGCTTAGAGCCTTTTTAAACATAGATCCAATTAAAGCAGGAACTGCCCATGGGATCTCTTAATTCCTTATCACTTGTGTACATACAGCCAGGAAACCTGCTCATCAGCAAGTACATGAAGCACTGAGCATGGTAAAAGCAGGCGGGTGTGATCCTTGTGTCTGTGCATGTGTTTGCATACTCATTTATGTGTGGGTGTGTGTTTGTGCATGGACTTGTTTGTTGTCTGGTGTGGCTGTGAGGAGATGCAAGGTGGCTGTTTGCTGCGTTATGTACATGACTACACAGTTTGTTTTTATTGGGAGTGCACAATATATGAGGAAATTATCTAATTGTGATTATTTTGACTGATATTGTGATTGTGATATGATTCAAGATAGAGGGGATGATCATTTTTGTATTCTCATTCTCATTGAAAAATATTAAAATCTAAAATGAAATAAAGCACTCCATATTGCGATTTCTACATTTTGATTAATTGTGAAGCCCTAGTATTTATATTTATGAAGATTTGTTTGTGAAGGTACATTTATCAGTGCAAGTTCAACGATCTTAAGAAAACTGTGGCTGTACACCCAGTGTAGCATGACTCACTAGACTGTCTGTTGACATGGTTCAGAATGACATGTAGATGAAGTAATGGGGTGAGCACCAGAAAGATAGGCAAAAGCAGATAGGGTGGATAAGGGGAGTTCAGTTTAAAGGTTGGAGAGAAGTATAATAATAAAAAGTATAATAATAAGAGAAGAGGGACAAAGACAAAGGAATAATGAGGAACAAGAACTGGATAAAGGAGGATAGATTGGGATTGATGGGGAAGAGAGTGAGCAGGAGAGAAACCCTATATGAGCGAGAAGGGCAGGCTGGCTCCCCGCCCTGGTTGGGTTCAAACGAGTTGTTTAGTTTGGCCTGCGCCGAACAACTGGAACAATATTCATGCTAGGAGATGCATGGAGGGAAGGTTAGAATCAGTTCACCAGAAAAAAAACTATGAGAACTTTTCTTCATGAGAGACTTTTGGCATTGCACTGCTTGATTTGCAGTGCAGTCTGAAAGCTGTTTATGCTCACGAACATTTCTGAGATGTGTTTTTAGTTCCATCTATTGTTTTGAGTGGTGGAAGAGTGACACTGATTTATGGGTACAACTTTAAAGTAGAGACAAAGACTGTTTCAGATGTTTCCCAAAAGCATGAACTTGGACCTCAATAGAATGATCATTGATACTGTGATTTTTTTGTTTTTTTGTTTTATTTGACTCTTTGTACACTGAAAACTGTGTGCATGAACTACCCTATCGTGTCTGAAGTAAGGGATACAGTATAATTTTGACCTACTCCATTGACTTTATGAGCAGCCATTGAGCTTAATGAGACTTTCCAAGTCCAGCAGTGTAACATGAGGGCTATTTTTTTACTGTCGGTCTTCTTGCACCCATAAATGTCCTTGGCTGGACTTCTGCATCAATCCTTCAGCTTTAAAATAACTGCATTTGACAAAAAGCGCTGTGTAATAATCTGTATGCAAAGAGTTCTAGCAGTAAGATCATGTACAGCATATTAGACTCATGTGGCAGCCTATACTGCACTAAGCAAAACATAGTATACACTTTTATATTGTCACAAACAAATTCATAGAGTCATGGTGACCTCATTGTATTCCTGTAACTACATAAGTTGTTTATGAGAGGAGCATAAGAAAAGCAGTAAAATGAGAGGGTAATTAGAGAGGTCAAATGGAAATGTCGACTAAATGAAGTGAATAGAGGGTAAGGGGTGGGGGGCCTTATGGATGACATGATGACAGTTTAGTTTTAGTGTTGATGCCCTTTCATCAGTGGAAAGGCTGAGAGAGACGTATAAAACAATAAGAAGATCACATAATTTCTTTAGTTTAGAGTTAAGAGTTAGAAAATAAATACACTGGCATTCCAATGCAGTTTTACTACCGTATGACAGAACAGTCTTATTCTTTGAAATACTGTTAGTGTAAAGCAGAAACGAAGTGCTTTTTTGGCATTTGGAGTACGAGATCCTCCGCTTCACTGCCTTTAGTATTTATTCTCAGTATTAATAAACAAGGAAAGGAAACAAGTAAAGCTAGAAATAACTAAAATAAGGATTAAAATGATGTACAATCATAACATTTCCTTTTTGGCATGTTATTTGCAAACCTATTCACATCTAAAAAATTATAACTAATCTCACTATGGCATACCTATGATCTAAAATAAATTGATTGGTCATGATTCCTTTGAAAATGTTTCATCACTGTTTCTCGGGCACAGATATTCTCCTTGGCGGTCTCTGATGTTGGCAAAATTGGTTCAAATAAGCACTCCTGGTTGGCAGACATTAAGTGTTAATATGGGTGCCATTCAACTTGGCAGTCGTGTGTGTCTCTAAAGGGGAACTCCACCATTTTAAACATCAGTCTTTTTACAGATCTTAGGGTGTACTACTCTATATGTGAAAAAGTTCTATAAAGGCTACATTAGCTGCTACTTTAATAACACACCCGAATTGCTGACCCAACTGTTAGTGTGTTGTAGGTAATGTGGGCATTATGGACAGTATATAGACTGTAGCAACATTCACTTAGTCTGGCTATCACCAGACCAAGCCTAGCTCAATAGATTTGAGATTGAGCATTGGTCTGGGGCGTCTACTCTGTATTTTCTCCGCACAAAAGTGCGTGACCACCGGGCATAGTTCACATGACTCTGTACGCAATTGGATAGTCCTTTAACCAATCAGACCAACGATCCGGGTGACGTAGAAGCAACAGTGGCATCAAAGTGTTGCTGCGCTTTGGTGGCGTTTGTGGCCGCTATATAGAATGTAAACAAGAAGCTGCTTGGTCGCTTCTCTATAGTCATCGTGTTAAACCAACCAATAGCGCGCCAGGGAGATTAACCAGTTTGTGATTGGTTCAGCAGGAAAATTTAACGTGCAGGTTTCTAGACCGAGCTGCAGGGCGAAATCAAATCGCTGGCAGAGTGGGCGGGGTTTACCCAGTCTAACATTCACTAGTTTTGAGGGTAAAATATATTTAGTGGGGAGAGGTTGATTCTAGTCAAATAGCTGTTAAACTAAAACAAAGTTGCCAAAAGAGGAAAAATGTTGTTGTGATTTCAATTTGTTTCATTATCTAAACGCACGGTCCAGATTGGGCAGTATTGTGAAATACATGGCAGCATTTTTGATCATGAAAGCAACCATCTGGTCTTTGTTTAACAGTTCTGTCTACTAACTCTCTTATTCTTGGTTTGAGTTTCAGACTGTGTGTGTGTGTGTGTGTGTGTGTGTGTGTGTGTGTGTGTGTGTGTGTGTGTGTGTGTGTGTGTGTGTGTGTGTGTGTGTGTGTGTGTGTGTGTGTGTGTGTGTGTGTGTGTGTGTGTGTGTGTGTGTGTGTGTGTGTGTGTGTGTGTGTGTGTGTGTTAGTTACATAGGGCAGTAAGCGGTTTCAGCTGTGGCCTGAGAGAAAGGATGTATTGTTTGAGGAGATTTGAGCATCTGCTTTGTTGCAGATAAGGAGGGTTTGAAGGTAACAGCCACTGATCAAAGGGCAAAGAGATTTTAGATGTGTCAATTTCTGTCTTTCGTTTCGTTTTGTCTTGCACATTGTTCACTCTTCCATCCTCTCCACGACTTCCTGCCTGCATTGCGGTCCACTGTCTGTCAACCAGTCTCTCAAATAAAGAATATTCTCGTAATATGTACAGATGTTGTTCCCCTCTGGAGTTGAGTCTATGTTGGTTGTGTGTCTTCCCTCCCATATAACCTACTTTTCTCTCTGCATTTATTTATCCTTATCTTTCATCTCTGCATGTAATCCCAGAGACATGATTCTCATTTACACAACAGACAAATCTGGTTTTGTGTGTGAATTGGAACAGTGGATGGGGTTGTGTTTTTATGTTCAGTCACCTCTCTGAGAACCTGAGAAGGACTTTAATACAGTTTTTTTGTATTTTCATCCTAATAATCCTGTGCTGCCTTGGTTGTTTTTTCCTTTTTTCCACTTTCCATTTCCTTTCCATATTTCCTCTCCATGATTAAGCCTTTAAGTAAGTCAGTCTCTATTTGCATTATCTTTAGACATGATACTTCCTCACTCAGCCTACTCTGTTTTTCCCATCGGTTTCCCTTGTCTTATCTATTTATGTCAAGTATTTTGTTTTTCTTGCCCAACAAACAGAGGGGCCTAGTTGCTCGTTCTGTCTGTCAAACACTACAGTTCAGAGTAAGATTTCCTGATAACTGCCCAGATCACCATGAAATTTGTTAGGGTCATTTTTCACCCCCAGAGTATAACTAAGAATGATGTTGGTGCCACCGTCAGGTCAAATTCCCCTTAAATAACATCAAAAGGAAAAGTATCTGGAAAAGTAAGTCCTGGATTTTCTATGAAATTTGCTGTGGATAGTGCAAAGACCTGGTTTTACCTTTCACATTTTTTTTTCATAATCTTTAGATATCCTAGGAAAGGATTTGCTTTTTTTTTCAGTGCGGGTTCACATAGTGCACAAATATAGTTCATTGACAAACCATAGAGTAAAGCTTAAAGAGGTCAAGTGTAACTTAGTTTTAAATTAGTTTTATAAGCTGTACCACTTTATATGTGGAAGTAAAGCAGCTCCATTGAAATAACCTGTATTCTGCCGTAGTGAAGGCACACGGGACTACCCAGCAATTCAAAAAGAAACAAACACGTTTTATCTGTAGATCAACAAACATGTTATTTTGTCTGTCTGATTAAAGGTTTTCTAACGTAAATGTTTTTCAGTTAAACTTAGTGGCTGAACTCTACAAACATACAGAATGTGATGTAGGAATTACTGTTTCCAAGTCTTAGTTTGTTTTTCCTTCAGAAGACTGAGGAAGTTTAGAGAAGCAGAAAAAACTCTCTGAGCAGAAATGTTTATGCAAAAACCATTAGGTTCATACACACTTGATGGGCATCGGTTTTCTTTGTAATTTATTCCAAAACTGTAGTAATGACTGGATGTTTGATGTTGTGATTCTATAATTGGACTTCACAAATAGATACATTAACAAATGTGAGACATGTGAGGAGAGGTGGGGACACAAAGACAATGACTCATTAAAATATGACGGTAAAGCAACATAGAACATTAAACACATTCTGATAAGTCTCTCGACCAATTAATTTATTGCACTTCTTTTCCTCACCTCTTTAGCTTTCTTCCTCCTTGTTCTCTTGTCCTTGCAGCCGGCCTCAGGCCTGGATAAACAGGAAACACTTAGTGTTATCAACCGGCTCTTTGTGTTTCTTAATGAGACAGGCTAAAGACAGAGAGAGAACACACACTACCGTCCACACCCTGATCCCACTGTAAACACAATAATGAAACAGAAAGAGGGAGAACCTGAAAGAGAAGCAGACAGACAGACATAGAGAGTCCGGAGGACGGGGACAATTGGGAAACAGAACTGAAAGCAACAGAGGAATGAGATCCTCTTCACTTCCTGGTGGTACACACAGAACAACGGTGGTCTTACTGGTTTATAATCACAGGATTAGTGACCCATGACTTATTGCTTGTGCAAACCAATGTGGGCTAAAGCCATGCTGTCCATTGCAAGCCAATGTAGGCTAAGCCAAAAGTGTTCAATACAATAATCCTTTGGAGTTGTATTGTGTTGTACACAGGTTTAGATGTTTTTCAATGTGTAGAGTTTGCACAATATTTAACATGTGCTTTGCTGTGTTATGTCCACATCATAAGGAGTAGGGCTGCAACCAATGATTTTGTTCATGAAAGGGGCTATTATATCAACACCGTATCAAATGAAAATGTGAAAGAAGTCGCTTGTGTTGATGACCCTATAAAGAATTATTACCTGCATCTGCAGCTCCTTGGCTTTACGGCTCTTTAGCGCTATCACAACGTCATTTTCGGCCGCAGCAGGCAGCTGTTTTTAGCCAAAAAAGCCCATTGTACACTACCTGCTCAGGAGCAAACTGCAGACAGACAGAGACTAGCTGATAGACATAGTGGAGCATTTAGCAGTTAAAGAGCCAGATATTTTCCTCAGAAGTTTGGCAGAGACCAAAACCAGCTTAAGGAGAGTGAATATTGGACTTACATTCGATTCAGAAACACAACTCAAATGAATGCTAATTTTGCTGCGAAGTGTTTAATCAGACAGTTTGTTTCACTTTTATGTGACTCATCATTTGTCCAATCAAAAGTCCAACACCCACAGATATGCCCATCATTGCTTTTTAGGGAGCCTATTGTAACATCTGGACAGGGACTGCAGATGAAAACTAGCCTTCTGGCTAATTCTGGCATATTTAAAGAAATATGTATTAATATGCATTGTCCCTGTAAAATAAATATTCAATATACAATCACACAACAAGGAAGTCAGCATATCCTCAAATCAGGGCAGCTGGAACATTATAGTGTTTGGCTTTTTTGCTTGAGAAATGAATGACTAATTATCAAAATAGTTGTTGAATAGTTTCCTGTGATTATTTGTTTCAGCTCTAATGAGTTTAGGGGTAATTCTGATGACCGGTGGAACGGCTGGCCTGGTATTATTGTTTTTTGTGCGTTTTTTGTGCAATGATAGTAGGATAGTAAAAATTAATAAAGGTATCTCCTGAATGTAACCATTGTCAGTGTGTTTTTAAGTTCTTTGTTTTTAAAATCTAACCATCTAATCATCTACTTTTCATCACACTTGTTTTCCCAAAATACCAAAATAAAAATCCTTTTTAGGGGCTTTTATACTAGCCTACTTCTAATCTCTTGTTGAGTGATCATATGCATACCATACAAAAAAGTAGAATGTATTGTCATTTACTTTAAGGACATTAAAGGACATGAAGATATTTTTTCTATTGGTGCACTGTTTGCTCTTTTAGAAAAGGCAATTGTTTCTACATTATGCCCCTTTTTGGTTAAGAAAACTCCACACTTTCTTCAATTGCTTTTTGTTGGAGCTGAAAACTGTGCGGATTTTGCTATTTTTTATATCTCTGCCAGCACTGATTATTTCATCAACCTCCTGCAATGACACTATTTGTGTATGCGGCTGAAACTGGAGCAGCACATTCCGCTCCTCTAAACCTGTCTGTTACAATGTACTGTAGTCTAATGCTATCTGCGTCATGCTGCTTTAACGTAACGGCCCATCATTTTTTGTCCAGCCTATTAAATTCACAGAGACCATTAGGCATGATTGTGCGAAACAGTACATCAGTGTTTCCCTTGTAATTTTTTCTATTAGTGCTGGTCAGTAGGGGGTACTTGTGTTGGTAGGGATTCAGAGTCCATTCCCGTTTTCTCCCACATGCAATTCTTGTTAATGACACCACGACAGGAGCATTTATTGCAAATATCAACTATATACTTGTCAGTTTTTGGATAGAGGTGGGTTTTTTAACAGTTATATAGTGTTCAACAATCAAAATAAGAGCTACCCACAAACTATTTACTTTGACCCAAAAAAAGTCACCCACCTAAATTTTAATTAAAGTATGGATATTTGTAGAGCCGCAATGAGCCGATTAGTCGATGGATGGACAGAAAATGTGTTCAACCAGTGTGATGCTTCAGTGTACAAAGAGCAAGTCCTGCTCAATATGAAACAAGTGAAATTAATTATGAACAGTCATATAAACCCCTTTGGGTAATAATTAATATTTCTGTTTTGATAGAGAAGGGGAATGTTGACTCTACTCTGTAGACACAGTGGAGGTTCAGATACGGTAAAACCTTTGGTAGTTTCCTATCTTTAGAGTGAAGCTGGTGCCTATAAGGCAGTTGTTAGAAGACAGAGTAGGGGGCCTTTCTTTTTCTTTGCCCTAAATGTTCTGCAGTTTCTTGATTCAAAGCAACTGACAACCAACCACAGCATGAGCAAATCTTTACTGAAGCGAGTATACAGAGAACTGGCTGTCCAGTGTTTTGAATGACAGCAGAAAGCGCTAAAACAAGAAAATATAAAGTACCTAGATCCCTGGACCTTAGTTTTAAAATGTTGCATTAACTCATACCTTTTTTTCTGGTTTTCCATCTCCATAAAACCACACTCTATCTTAGTAATTGCCAGGTTACTCCTCTTATTGCCCTCTTAGGTTGGACAGGGTTGTGTGGTTAACAATTGTTCATGGCAACTCGGCAAGTGTCCTTTGGGCTTTTCTGTAAATCTTGGGTGGGTACATCTTCAAGGATAAACATTGATAGTAGTTTCATGGCAAGAGATCTGGTAAGTTACTGAATTGTCAAGGTGCACACAAGTTAGGCTTAAATTCAACTGTACCAGCCTGAATGAAGTCCAAATAAGTGACACTTTACCATCTGCAAGATGTGACTGCTGCTATAATTTAAGCTGTCATGTATAGGAGAGTGTCGTTTTGCTGCTGTTTCCGGATTACAAAGGCACTCAATTACACCAACAAGTTCCACCCTTCCTGTTGTCCACAAAACCTGATAAGTATAATACTGGGTACTGCGTTGAATAATATAAACAAACCACTCTCCAAGTTCCTTTTACACTCTCTTTGAAGATTTTGGTCAAACTCAGGCAACAGGAACACAAGGTATATGTTGTATATTCTTTTCTCTATTTTCTTTTCCCTCAGTAATGTATTTCTTTTTTCTTTTCAGTTCTTCAACCATCTCTTAGTTGTAACTATTTTTAGTATTTGATTGCTTCAGTGCCCTGCATGCTGCACATGACTGGCCGTATAAAAAAATCATGAAACTTTTCAGACCAGCATACTGTGAGGCAAATCTAGCTCTGTGTAAACAAGGAATCCTAAACTATACATATGGGATATGCCCTTTTTATAGCTTTAGTTATCTCTGTCTGTGTCAAGTTTCACTGTCCATCAATCATAGAACAGACAGCACTTTCTCTGACTTTACTGTTCCACTTTCACTTACCCCACACAGTACCTTAGGGAATGCTTTGCTCAGGATTTGCCCTAAGAAATAGTTTAGCAGAGGCAGCCATCCAGGTCTTTATGCAGCTTGTTTAACGATCAGTTCAGTTAGTAGATGATAGTCTTTTGCCATTGACATTTGCCACCCTTATTATAATTATTACATAATGTGTGAAATAGCTCCTCTGCTATTTTTTCCTATAGATTAGATTTTATTTATATAAAAGTGTATTGAATTGTTTGTGTTTGCAGAGGTGGTCAACATGCGATGTGACCCACCAAATGTATAACTCAATCCTGGAAATCAGAGCAAAATTGTTTTTTAGATTTAAATTTTTTTTTTTTTAAACTGATTCTCCCTAGTGAACATGTTACTCCATAGTGCTACTCGTGGTCAAAAACTCTACTGGGTACCTTTTAAGAAAAACACAAGGAAAAAGACAAAACATGAGCAAATACAGAAATGCTGCAAGCAAACAGCTTATTAAAGATACAGATGAACACGCTAGTGATAAGTGAAGGGCTAATACTACTAGGTGTATTGCCAGTATTTTTAATAATACAGGAATTGTGCAATCAGAATGTTAAAACCCAAATGAACTTCAACCTTCCCGTGTGTTCATCTGTTTTTTTATAATGATAACTTTGTGTCATAAAGGAAGGTTTTCCCTAATCCTGCATTTCTTTTGTAGTAACTAAATTGGTCTTGGATATTTTTGAAAATACTTGCAATATACCCATCACTGCTCACCACAGACATGGAAAGGCACCTGGTAGATCTTTGTCACACGTCTCTGTCATTGCTCAGCTGAGTGTTTTTATATCCAATCTGTTATTTCCAGTCTGTCAGAGAACTTTCTCATCTTACACAGCCTACTAAATTCTATCTCAGCTCTTGCAACATTTAGTGCTTTGGAACCTGCATCACAAAGAGTGTGTGGGGGTTTACAACAATTTTCCAGAGCTCTTGGCCAGAAAAGCGAGAAGATTACTCCGCTCTCAGTCGTCTTAGACTTTGTTTTCAGTTTACAAAGCACCAACAATTTAGTATTTTTATTTTCCTCAGAGGTCCATATTAATGACTTTGTGGATCTGGCTTCAGAGCTCAGTGGTCATCCTAGCTGTTTCAGTGACAGAAGGGATTTTTATAGCCCAGCAATTTTCCGCCAGCTGTGCAAAATGTATTGCAGTGATTGCATTTGCATGTTTGCCACGGAGGCTATTTACACCATGTATTGCTATGTTGGCTTTTTGCTCTCCCAAAATAGGCTACAGTTTGCCACCTCATGTATTTCTGGAGTGAGAAAGTTCACCCCCTTATCACATGTAGCAGGTCAGTAGGCTATCGGGTCAAATCTAATACTGTACTGTATCCTAATATGCACAGACGGTTTGAGGGAGACTAATGAACTTGTGCTACCAACTTGTTTGGGGCGCACAAGTTCAGTTCTGCCCTCACTCTGTTATCAAGTTAAGGAAACATTATTTTACAGCAATTTCTTTAAACACATTTTCCAATGTCTTCAATATAATATGTTCTCCTTCAAAGAAGCAGCTACTTCTTTCTTAGTTTAATATTCCTGATTTTGGTTATTTAGGTTGTGGGTCCATCGTCCTTTTTCAATGGTTAAAGGTGCCCTGCCACACATATTTCATTACTTTGAGGTAATGTCTGAAGTTCTACCATGGACTCGCTAACATTTTTTGTGGAAAAAATGCCTTGTTTACCTTGTTTCAAGCCATTCTAGCATGGTATAGAAAGCCTGCAGGAAGACTCAGCTCAGTTTGTGTCAGTTCTCATTAATATTCAATGAGCTAAGCTGCTTCACTCTGATTGGGTAACGGCTAGCAAATGAGAGCCCGGCTATCAGCATCCTTTGCCCAGCGTAACTGGGCGAGCTCATGAATAGTAATGAGCTCAGGCAATATGACATCAGACTGATCAGCTTTTGTAATTGGCCTGATTTCTCCACTTATTTCTTTTCAGTGGCTAGAACTGACAGAGGAGGTAGTTCATTTTCACATTTAATAAATGCAAGGAAAAAACTGTTTTGTGTGGCAGGACATCTTTAATATAAATGTTTTCATAATGTAAGTTTTGTTTTTCGCCAGAGCTACATGCTGTTGAGGACAGCTCTTAAAGCTTACATAATGTATTTTGTACCATCAGACTGTAGTGAGTGCACCAAGAATGAGATCATACTTTGTTTTAAAATAGCTGTCATCTCTCTATCTGAACAGCCTGTCAGTGATACAAATGTGGGGCCATTTGGTTTGTGTATGTGTGTGTCATAGTGTGTTCACATTAGATGTTGCTTAGGTGTGTGTGTGTGTGTGTGTTTTCTCACATATGGAGACAAATGTTTTGTGTGTGCCACAGCAGAGCCAAAATAAACTTTTTCCCTCTGAGAAACATTACTCATTAAGGGCATCTCGGCCATTTTGGCTGCAGAGTAAGATTTGCCAATGTGTCTGTAAATGTCTAATGATGCACATCCTTATTTGTAAGGTATACATTATTATTAGAGATAGTTAATAACTGATATACTTTTTAAAACCATGGATACATACAAAATATTTATTGGGGGGTGATGGCGCATTACATTTGACACGTGCCTTTGGTGTGGGAGACACATGTTCAATTCTCACTGTGATACATCAATGTCGCTGAGCAAGACACTTAACCCCTAGTTGCTCCAAAGGTGTGCAACCTCTTACATGTATAGTAATTGGAATTTGCTTTGGATAAAAGCATCAGCTAAATGACAGTGCCTCATTCCCGCAAAGTATGTTAAATGTCTTGATGATGGTGATACTAATGGCTTGGTTTTGTCTCAATCATCCCTTTTAGGTCAATGAGTGGAACAAAAACGATGAGCGCCTGCTTGCTGCAGTGGAGCATGGCGAGGTGGAAAAGGTGGCCTCGCTTCTTGCCAAAAAAGGTGCCAGCGCTGTAAAACTGGACACTGAGGGCAAATCGGCGTAAGCATTCCTACTATTATCTACAAAAGAATAAAACAGTATATAGCAATCAAGGAAATTAACTTTTTAGCACAAAAATACTCCTGTAGAGTAATTAATTAATTGAGGAAACTGGCTGAGCTGGGGGAAGCAGCTTCAATAAAAAAAGAAAGGCACTTTGAATTAGAGCCCGGCCGATATATCGGTGAGCTGATATAGTCGTCCGATATTAGGCATTTCCCAAACTATTGGTATCTGCATTTATAATGGCCGATAAAATGGCTGATTTAAAAAAAAAAATTATCAGATTATTTAAGTGAGAACTCTTAAATAACTACAAATAACTAATGTTAGGGAAATCTGTTTAAGTTTTGTTATGCGTTTCTGGATTTCTTTTTAAAAAAAAATAAATCGGCATATCAGATTTTTTTGTTAACCAAATATTTGTATCGGTATTGGCCTTAAAAATCCTTTATCGGTCAGGCTTTACTTTGAATCAGATCTGCTGCACTGACAAGGATGCAAACCAAAAACCTAAGTAGAACACAATGTGCAAATCTCCAGTTTGCAGCCTGGTTTAGTCATATCTGACAAGTAAATACAAGTGCAGCTATTCAATCGCTAATCAGGGACTGAAGAAATAGCTTGATTTTGATAAATGAAAGTGGGTTTATTAAATTTCAGGCAAACATTATCCAATGGATGTGAGTTTTTGTGTTTTCCTTTCAGTTTTAGCATGACTTACATACTGCTACAGCATATGCTCCAATGTCTTGGGCTTATGAAACTACATTCACATTCCACAACACTATGTTAAAAATGAATGACCAATCTAAAAATACAGCTATTTTTCTTAGTTCCTGAAAGGTTGACATTTTCAACCATTCATTCAGCCGCCATTAAATTCAGCGTTTTTGAGAGCAGGTTCATTTCTGCAGAGGCGGTGAAGCTTGTTGTCTCACCAGTTGAGACTGTTGAAAACACAGGGTCAGGGTTAATACTTGACCTTTTTCTGAAACACAATACACACTGACCTCAATGTGTTGAGCAGCTCACACAGAGACAGAAACATGAAAACACAGGAACAAATGCAAGGAGAAACTCACAAGCTAAAACAAACACATGCTTTTTTTTTTTTTATTCCATCAGTAGTTCACATCCTTGACCTTTTCTCTGTGTGCGACTAGAACGCAGTAACACGCATACAGATGCATAGTCACAGCCTTTGTAAATCATGATGAATGTGGTGGTTTGGCATCTCAACTCTACAATGTTTTCAAGACACAAAGGAGGAGTCTTCAGTATCTCTATGGTGATAAAACCTGATTGAAAGGCATGTGGGCATAGTTGTGCAAGTGTGTCACAGTGTGTGAATGTGTATCCCCCCCACACACACACACACACACACCAAGGGAATGCTGGCCATGTGTAATGATTTTCATTCTGCTCACTGAGCTAGAAAGGGGATGTATTGATTGCCTACTCCACACATACGCACAAACAGACATGAAAGTGTAAGAATTAAATATATGTGTGTGTGTGTGTGTATGCAAAATAGCTGTCCTACAAACATCTCTGCTGTTGGGATTTTATAACTATTGACAACTGCTGCGATTCTAATTTGTTCATTGCTTTGGGTTTGTGTACAGTCTTCATGTGGCAGCTGCACGTGGACAGACAGACTGCCTATCTGTCATCCTGGCCCATGGAGCTGACCTGTCATTCACTGATGCTGCAGGTATGTACTGTAGTTATATATAGTATAGTAGTAATAGACAAATCAGGATTGTTTAGAATCTGTATTTCTGCTTAAGTTAGTTTTTTTCCTCAAATAAATCCTGTAAATAGACAGTATAATATATACATATGTACAGTATGTGTCCACATGTGGTTGTTTTCTCTTTCATTTTATTCAATTTGTCACGGAATTCTTTGGCCTAATGAAGATCTTAACTAAGGCTTTTTTAAATTAATGTTCAGGTTTCAATCCGTTACATCTGGCTGCCAAAAACAATCACATTGAATGCTGCAAAAAACTCATTCAGGTAAGTGAAGGAGGTTTTAATAATTAATTAATTATTTGTATTTCTAAAAATGCTTTGTCATATTCAATTCCCTGCAAATAATGTGACAATTTGCAATCTATCAAGCCATGCTTTTACACGCAAAATGGTCCCACAGTGATACAATACTACTACTTTTTTTGTAATGGTTTAATACAATGGCTGTACAGTATTTTAGGTTCAGTAAAAAAAATTTAAGATGTGATGTACAACAAAAAAGTGTAAGAAATGTGAGCTAAGAATGTTTTAAAGGCAGAGCATCAGTTCACCCAACAGGACTTCTTCTTGGGCGCATTACTTGGTGTAGCCAATAAGGAAAGTGTGAATGCAAGAGCATGAACCATATGAAGACCTACACTCTGACTTGTCTCGCTATTCTGTTAAGGTGTCTGAAACCAGACAGTTTCACTGCTTCATTACTTCAGTCTGCTGATTGTGTGTGCACATGTGTGCAGATCAGCTGATCTCAGCAGGAGACGACAGACACTTTCACACACTCTTCCTGCTCTGATCTGCTGACTGAAACTATCCCATGACAGCCTGCAGCATCTTAGCAACAACTGCCTTTCAAACATCCATACAAGCCTGCTGGTACACAGCAACATTTTTAAAGCTCCAAACATCTTTTTGCCACAAACTACTTGTACTGTCTTGTACAATGACACAACTGTGTTAACACTTGACATGAAGTTGCACCAAATGATGGCAGTTTTTGCCAGAATTGTGTTAGTTGTTAACTGTTTGATCATGGTCTACTACTAACAACAAATAATGCTGTTATTCCTCAAATGTGTAGCAGGTCAACTATGAGGAGAAAAGAACAAAAACATGTAAATGTAGTAATATATTGTTTGCTGCACGTTTGTATTTCCAGTGCGTCTATTTAAAGTGCCAGTAGTAAACTAGCGTTATACTCAGATACTCTGCACCAGCATGAAATGCAGCCACAATGCATTTTCTGTTTTTAAAATTATTTGGAGACATTTCACGTTCTCTGAAAAATGTGAAAAGTAATTCAGGGAAATGTTAGAATTCACTAGACAGACAAGGCAGGTTGGAGGAGTGGAGACTAAATGTAATTACAGCAGTTCATCACATAACGAACACCAAAATGTATTGTATATAATGACACAAAAAAGTACAGGTATTTGGAGCGTTTTTTTCCTATTTATTCATAATTCATGTATAATTCATTGATTTGTAAATCTAATATGTTTCCCCTGCAGAGTAAATGTCCTATAGATGCCGTAGACAGTTCAGGAAAGGCTGCTCTCCATCACGCTGGTAAGTGTCTCACAGTCTTAGAATTAATTGAGCAAAGGTGCTTTTATCCAAGATTAGTCTCCTTAGACAAGGACGTGGGAAAATTTCTTGTTAGATTAAGTTTAAGCTCTGAGTTTATTTGGATGAAATCCTCTACCATATTTGGAATTAAGTGATTAAATGTGATTTCAGCTAGTTTGTTTCCATCAAAAGTTCCTATAATACTCTTGGAGGTTTTTATTCAAACTAAACAGTGTGTGAGAGTGATGGGGAGATTCTCACAGACCTCATCATTATTCTTCAAGCTGCCTACTTTCTTTCTTTCAACATTGTCTGCCTTAACATAGTATGATTTTTTTATCACATTTTAAATTAATTTGATCTTTTGGAATTCAGAGGAGATGAAGCCGATACATTAATTGCTTATTTTGATGTTAGATAACTGACTTAGGCCATACTGCTGTCTTCTTGTCATGACTGACTCTGTTTTATTTTATCCTCAGCTGCCAGTGGGAACATCCAGACAATTCATCTGCTGTGTGAACTCAAGAGTTCCATCAACCCAAAGGATGCAGTAAGTACTTTTTTATTATAACTTCCTCTTTCTGTCTTTCTTTCCTAGATTTATTTTTCCTTGCAGGATAGTAAGGGGGCTCTGAAACAGGATGAATACCAGAGAAATGCTACATTCACTTTCATTCATATCACTTTCTACTGTGTTATTTCCAGAGAGGAATGTGTTCAAGGAAGGTTGATCACTCTTTGTACGCTTTGGATGTTCTTTAAGATTTACCTGTCTATTGGTCCTGTGTGTGCAACAGGATGCTTTCTGTAATAATCTACTGTCAAATATCTTATCTCCCTGTTTATAGTTTGGTCTGCGTCCCTGCCTTTTAAGTTTAAGAGAGCAGACTGCAGTTGTCTCTCACAGCTGTAAATCTACAAAATGAAGGATCCTTATTAATTGACATTTCCTCTGGTTTGTCCTTCTTTGTTTAAAGATTGATTAATATTGTACACTATTGTGTGTATGCATGTATGTGTGAGGTAGGGGATCAGTCAACTGTGGGAACTCTGCTCTCAAGCCGCAGACATGTGGTCTCCATTGCAGTGACGCTCCATGCCTGTGGTTTGTGTGTGTGTGTGTGTGTGTGTGTGTGTGTGTGTGTGTGTGTGTGTGTGTTAGAAAAAGAGAGCAAGTGAGAGAAAAAAGAGAAGAGAAATGTGTTGCCTATTTATTTCTAATTAAAATGTATAGCCGGGTCATGCTGACAACTTGTCAGAGGCTTTTGTTGTGGCTTTTGAAACTGGTTCACGCTCCCACTTTGTACCACTGTCTGGCTGTAAGGATTTCAAGACTAACGTATAGCGTTTGCCAAAACCCAGTTACAATTAGAGAGGGCCCAACAAGTCTTTTCTTGCGGCATTTCATGTGGTCTTTAAACATTTCTTCCTAATCAATCCAAAAGTTGTTTTTGAAGCTAAAAAACAATGCTTTAGTGCTGTTTCCTCTTAAAATGAAGACAAAATGTGATCATTTATTTTCCAGCTATAAACATCTGGAAATTTGTGTGTGAGATGTGAGCAACTCTTTCTGCTGTTAGCGGACATATAGACTGAGAACCACAAAATCCTCTGGAACGTATTGCTTCTTTTCCTCATAGTTGACCTGCTACGTCTATTGTTTCTTTGCTGAGCAGAACATGCCAGCTTGTTAGCCTCACGCATGCATCATGGCTGTAAGAAATATCTGTACCTTATCTATATTTGACTTAAATAAACACACAGCAAGATATAGAAAGGAACAGAGGAACCTCTGCCAGGTCTCACATATGTCAGACAAAGAATGTTTATAGAAAATCAAGTAAATGTAAACTTAAATTCTACTCAGAGACAGTACTATGTAGTGTAAAAGCTTCCTTATGTTTTCAGTTGGAAAGAAATATATTTCTCAGTTATTTAAAAAGTTCAGCCTTGACACAATTCACAGATGTGGCCTGGTCATTGATTGGCATGGATGTTTTTAGTTATAATGGCTCAAAGAGTCTGGGAAGACTGCAAAAGGGAATATTTGGAATACACATGATTCTGAAAAAAGTCTGCAACATTGTTTTAGCTTGTGGGGTTCCGCATAACATTGCATGGGAAAACAGGGTGCCATAAATGTAGTGATGGAGCCAGATGACCCAATGCCGAGAGAGCAGTGTCCAGCACAGCCCCAAGTGGGGCTATACGAAGGAGACAGGATATTATTCCTCACTTTCAAAAGGTATAGTGTTATGTTTGGCAATGATATTCAATACAGAAAACATAATGATGCACATTTTTTAATTTATTCTTCAGGTTTTCATTTGTCTTCTTATCGTTAATGGCCATAAGTGAACGATTTCTTTCTGCCATTGGCCGAGATATTTCGGCTTGTTTTTCCAGCCCCTCTGCTGTCAGGAGACAGGGTTGGGTGGTGGTGGTCCAGCACAGCGGGGCAGAGGACACACGCTCTCCCTTACAGCTGTTGCCTGGCTCTGACTCACAAAAAAAACCACGTAAAAATAAAAAATACACTGCATAAACTCTGCAATATAAGCCTATATATTACTATTAGGAGTATAGCAATAAAATAAATAAACTTCAGCTGGAGTCGATTTAATACGGCAACACTGTTTACCGCATCAGTGATCTCTTTCTATTTCGCATTCTTCCTACAGTCTAATACCAGTTTTTAGGCTGCCAAATAGGATACACGTTACTGCAAATTAAACAAAGCTGTCAGGGTTTCAATCTCCACCTCTGCAAAGTGCTTCTAGTTAGCTGGATTACATCTGGCCATGTTGTAAATAGTAGGGGCTAGGCCTCAAAACCGAGAATATATTAGGGCGTGATATTTAAACTACAATCGTTTTCCGCATTTATCAATGTACGACCATTCTTACGCTCTGATTGGTATAATACGAATGTTTCATGAATCCCATGTGAAGCCTGTCATAAGAGGATTTCTGCGCACATATCTGCGCTGGTTTCTACATTAGGTTGATAAATGAGGGCCAGTGTGCTGTGGTCTTGATTGGGAGTCATATGGGAGTTCTACATGACAAAATAAATTAGAGTATGTATGTGTATTCTAAGCAGTATGGTTCATTACCTTACCTAGTACTGAAATACAAATTTAGTGGTATTCAGATGGAGTTGTACAAACTGAGAGTGAGGACCTTGTACATAGTTGCATGACAGGATAGGATAGAAGAAAAAAAAATTGTCAACTTCTTAAGGCCTCTGTAATTAATTAAAGGAAACATCTGATCACATTTGGTTTCAAAAGTTTACAGCTCACTGACATAATGTGAAGAAGGTTCACAAATGTATTTATAAATTTTTATAGGGTTGCATGCTAATGAGTTGGGAACCAGTGGTTTTTAGTATCGTAATCCTCATTCAGCAGCACATGTGATAGAGCTAGCACGATCACTTTTGTTTACACTCTCCTGTAATTTGTAATGAGTAAAAGGTGCTATGAAAGTAAAGTACTGTGTCACATGTTGTAGTAACGTGATACTAACCTCCATATCGCCCAGTCCTAGTGTACAGTATCTATGGCTACATAGGAACCACCACAGAGAGTTAGACATGATTCTTTCTCTGAAAATTCAACACTGGTCTATTTTGTTTCTCACAAGTTACCGTTTTAAAGCCAATTGGTGTTGTTGGTGTGCCATTAGGAGTGTATCAAGCTTTAAACAAGGACATGTTTGTTTGTATGTGTTTTCTTAGATTGACGGGCCTCTCAAATTATCACACTTTGCTGTGATGGCTGCTGCTCGATGTTAGCGCTGTCCAGTCTTTACCTCGTTTCCCAAATTTGGTATTCTGGCCTTAAACTGACAAGATGGCAGCAAGTTGTAAACACACTCAAATAACAAAGTGTGGACAAACGTTTTTACACCTGTGCTCTCACATTCGTCCACACAGACAGACACGGAATCTATTACCATAAGAAGACATTTTTCTGTCTTCTGGATTCCAGAGAAGAAACAGTTCAGTAGGAACACAGACTGAGCAGAGCAGACACAGGCCTGTTAAAGTCTTCAGCAGAGTTTAGAGGAACCCACAACATAGTTTTGTTCTCTGTGGTGTGTGGAAGCAGCAGCCTTGTAATATAAAACACAGAGCTATGCTGACAAAGTTTACAGTTTACAGACATTCTTCTGCTCCAGTTGGACATCACTGGATTTTTTTCTCCTCTTTGTTTCACTCACAATGTAAATGACCTGTGGAGATATCTTTTCACACAGTTTAATGCTGAGTTTCTAATCGGTTGTACTAATGGCATCTTAGTGGAGATTATGTGTTGGCCTTCCAGGCTGTACAACTCCCTCCACAAGCCCAGCCAATAAAATGTTTGGGTTCGATTTAGGTCATAGATGGTTAGGTTAAATGTCATGCTTGGGGTTACAATCTGTCAACCATGGTAAAAAATGTGGGATTATGTTGCATGAAATACTGCCTCAGTTGCCCAACTCAAGGCAATAAAATCTGAGTCAGCCCACTCATTTAGAACTGTACTGTAAATTTATAATTTCAGTGATTTTTTTTTTCCAAAATCTACTTGTCTCTAGAAACTATATCAACATTGGCTCTTCTGTTTCTTTGCTGGGAAATTCATTTAGGGGACATCCACTCCTTTTTCACATGGATCTGAGATTTCTCTCACCACACAGACACTAACAATACTTCATGTCCTGGCCCACGTCCTGATGTCATGAGATAAGTTATGTAGGTGTGTACGTGCGTTTGTGGGACCTCCATAGTATGATTTTAGTCTTATATCTAATGTTACAATGTCTGTTTGTTCCAAAGGACGGACTCACCCCTTTGCTGTTGTCAGCCAAACACGCTCATGCTGAGGTGTGCAGCACTTTGCTGGACTGCGGGGCTGAAATCAACACTTCTGACAACAGCGGCAGGTTAGGGTACACACAGTCAAGTCCACACACAGAAAATCCAGATATGATGTGTAATAGTAGTGATAACTGATTACAGACACTTGTGTTTTTGGATAATGGATAGATGTTGCATTGGTGATCAATATTTATTCTACTCTGTGTTGCAGGACAGCCTTGATGCTGGCCAGCGAGTCTAACGCTGTTTCTGTTGTTGAAGTCTTGGTTCAGCGAGGAGCTGATCTGTCAGCTGTAGATTCACAAGGCCATGATGTTGTACACTACATCAAGCTTTTGGGCAACTTGGAGCTCAAAACTGCTCTCACTGCTGCACTGAACAGACAACAGGTCTCAGGTAAGAGTTATGCAAAGTCTCTCTCTCTCTCTCTCTCTCTCACACTCACACTCACACTCACACTCACACTCACACTCACACTCACACACACACACACACACACACACACACACACACACACACACACACACACACACACACACCTCTGTGCAGAGATTTGTACTGGTTTCGACACAAAGTCAACACTGCCATCTGGAGTTCTCCCAAACATGCTCAGAGCAAGCTTCTCTAAATAAATGTAAATTAAATAAATATCTGTTATTACTTATTTGATTTTTTTTTTGTGAAAATGTTTGATGTTCTTCCTTTTTTCATTTGACAGATACAAAGTCTCCTAGAAGTCCTCAGGTAACAACTCCAGTCTGTGTTTTTCAATAGAGACAGAGCCCATTTAAGCCCCGCCCCCACCGGAGGAGAAAACAACCCTCCGCTCTCTATTGACTTGTATTGCGTTAAGTTGCCTCCTTATCAATGCCGTCTGCTAGTAAACAATAGAAAAATGTCTGAAAGCTGCCTTGTGGTGATATGCACCAAAAAATGTAAAGAATCCATAAATTAAGTTTTATATGCTGCTTAACTTAAAAACTGAGCTTTTATTTAGACAAAAGTGGATACAGGCGTGAGGAATCAGCAAGAAGGATGGGAAGACTTTGGGATCCTGACACTAACCTAACGTTATACCCAATGTTATGTGTGCAGAACACATTTTGTTACCAAATCAAAATGTAATTTTAAGGCTTACTATACATCTGTAAATTAAGCTAAAGCATTTTGTACACAGTATGGATTAAATGTTACAGTGGAATGTGGATAATTCAGAAAGCTATAGTATTATGTTTGCTGTGCATTACCTTGCTAATACATAGCTAATATTAGTTATACAGCTGGTAGACATAGGTTGATAAAATAATCAAGTACTTTTGTTCGCATTTCAGCCATTAGTTGCATAATGGCGCAGATTGTTTTCCCCTCTGGTGGCGCGATGTGCTCTGTGTCTATACTATACTTTGGAGGTCCTTACAAACAGGCTAATAAAGTTACTAAAACACCTGAACTTACAACAACTAATCAACTATTAATAGTGAAAGTCTAAATTAGTTTTTAGTACCACATAGTGAGGAAGCGCTGAAGCCAAATAATGTCTAATTTTGTAACTAAAACTCATGGGTTGTAGTTTAGTTTTAGTGTATTTTAATGTGTTGATATTAAATTTCATTAGCTTGTAAAAAATTAAATTTAGAAGCTCTTTTTGGAAAACAAAACCTAAGTCTTACTGTAGCATTCATTGATTGACCCTACTCCTACTAACCAGCACTGAATCACTCCTTTCTTTTTCTCTTTCCGTTGCCTTTTTTCTCTTCTCTCTTTTGCTGGCTCCTCAGCATGATCAAGTAGCTAAACTAAGTGATGAACGGATCACAACTCCCAAAAAACGAAAAGCACCTCCACCTCCTATTAGCCCACTGCAGGTAAATGCACGTGTCTCTTTGTATCTGTCTGCTTGTATCAGTATGCCACTCTTTATATTAATGCATGTTTGCAGTATATTCATAAAATGAGTAGTCAGACCTGTACGTGTCTGTTTACATAATACCAGTTATATTATTGTTCTCTCCGTCAGTCAGTCTCGCATTAGTTTATGGTTGCCTAAGTATAACAAAGTATTTCACTCATGTAGTATGTTCATTTAGTTAATGTACTAATCTGCCTTTTGTTTTCCCGGGGTTAGGATTTAAAAATGTATTTAATACAAATATCTAGGGCACTTGATTGTTGTAGCAGGGTATTAGCATTTTGTCCCTGGGGTTTCTGTACAAACAGATTATAAAGATACTGTACTCATTTGTTTTTAAAGCTGCACACAAACAAATCTCAACTTTTTTCCAACCAAGTCATTAAAATGTTTTATAAGAAGAACAAATCGAAAAACCAATCAACTTCACCCTTCTATAGAGCTCTGGACCCTCTTCTCCTTCAGTCCTTACCTCTGCTGGGACCCCAGGATCCAACAAAAGTGACACTCCCAAAAGATTCAACTACAAGGTAATATAAAGCATATACTGTAAAACAACAATGTGCTTTCTTACAATAGTCTTATTTAATGAAATAAAAAGTTCAATAAATGTACAAATATTTTATCATATAATTATGTAAGGGATAATTTAGTGAGGTGGTCAGTATTGTGCTTTTGGGGATAGGGTGATGTCAGGATTCTAATTTGCAGTAATGACTGGCTCGCTCCTAATTATCCCGCGTATTACATGGCTTATTACATGGCTACTCATACTGAGGTTACCAGCTGAAAATATGCAATAAGCCCCAAACCTGCAGCAAATGCCTTTGACCCTGTATCAGTGGTAATAGGACAGAGACCCACAGGATCCTTAGAAAAAATACAGAATATTATGTAGCAACTTCAACTTATATATTAAAAGGTCCACCATACCAATTAAAAGGTGTGAATTTACAATTCGGTATGCTACATTTATAAGTAGGTTCTCAATGAAATCTCAATAAACAGACAATTAATGTGACATCAAATATGCAACATTCTTAAAATTCCACTCCAGAGAGAGACATTTTGTACATAACTAACTCATGATTTATGATGAGTAGCATTTCATGTGCCAATAAGCTAAATTCTTGCCTTCAACCTTCATACCTTTTTCCCTCTGTTTTCCTCTTTCTCACACCTTATTTTGTCTTCTCCTTGTCAATCATTTGCTCTTCTCCCCTCCCACTTTTCTGTCCCGCCACACCTCCTTCTCATTTCAAAGGAGGATGAGCTGTTTAGAGGAACAACACTAAGAGAAGAGGTCGAGAAGCTCCATGAGGAGAGAAACATGTTGCTGGAGACAATCGAAGACCTGAAGCAGTCGGTGGAGCAGACTGGTCCCGAACTGGATACAAAGGTGATTAATGACTAAGCAACACTATAGAGACTGGATTTATATTACAGATGAGCAGATTTGAAAACAGATGTGGTAACTTGAGCAATGACGTCAGACTTTTAGTTTGACAAGTAGATCATTAAAACAGAGTGTAGGGGACAGCACATGCATTGAGTATAATTACTGGTATATAAATATATTGTAAATTAATCTTCTACTCAATCCAACTAAAATGTCTTCCTATTTGGATAAAGAGAATTCAAAAACATTTGCGATAGATATAAATGAATATTTTGGCATGGTGGCTATTTTGATTCATTTGCAGTGATTTAGTGTTTTTTTTCTTTGTATCACAAGTTTCCTAAAAGTCTTTCTGGTGTTTAAAATCTTAAATTATCACTGCTTTTGTAAGTGTAATAATATACTTTGACAAAAGACAGGTGTGCATTGCTGAACCTTTTCACCTTGGGCATTCTTGAAGGAGGTCTAACCAAAGCTTTAGACATGTCATAACTCGTTGTGTTTTTCACTAGGTAGCTTGTGGTCCTTAACGTTGCTTTTCTGTCTCTGTGTGCCCCTGCATGTAAATGTATGTTTGTGTGTGTTTGTGTTGACAGGTCGAGCACAGTTTAACAGCATCTGCAGCTCTGGTTTCTGCTCTTCAAGCCAAGATTAATGCTCTGACTTTGGAGAATCAGCAACTTGTAAGCAAACTCAAGGTATGCAACCCCTTCATTCATGGTCCTAAGGTTAACCATAAACCAATGAATGAACATACTCAAGGTTCGGGAAGCACACTGTATATAAGCAACTGCTGCACAGTCTTCATGTGAGACACAAATAACCTAAACTATAGCAAAAAAATAATATAACAAGGCAATGGACAAATATAACAATACTAATGATAACAAATTAAAATAGGCCATTAAAGTAATATTTGTAGGACAGCACAAGCACAAAAGGTACAGTACATATTTCCAAGACTCTCTTAAATAAAACAATAGTCACATGTCCATATGTACATTTAAAGACTTACTGGTCACTGTAATCATCCCTAATGTCAATGCTGGCTTTGAAGAGGTCTTCCTCTAATGATATTCCAAAATTGGAGTGATGGGGTAAAATCACAGTCCTCCTTCTGTGCAAAAGGAAACATAAAAGTTTAAAAGATGACCAAAGATAATAGAAGTCTGAGTTATGTGGTCAAATCAACAGGTTATCTTCCAAAGTTACTGTGATTTTAGTACAAAATTCACTCTTTATTTTCTTGATTAATCGCCTTTAAAATGTCTGAAAATAGTCAAAAAGTAAAATTTCCCACAACCCAAAGGGATGTATTTAGATAGCAAAGTTTTACTTAGCTGACAGTATAAAACCCAAACATATTACTTTACTATTATAAAAAATAGTATAGTATAAAAAATGAAAATAGTTGCAGACTGATTTACTGTCAATCGATTAACTATGACCTAAATCTATGAGTTTATAAAAACTATTAATTCATTTAAAAAATATATAAAAATGAGAAATATCAAATCAGAAACTTGGGTTTCGCAAATTGAATCTATCATTAATATACTCCAAAAACTCACATTAACAAATGGACGTAAATGTGTAAAAAGAGATTTTACAGGAGCTCAAATTAATTAATCCTAACCCATCATAAAAGTACTGGAAACAATATTCATTTCAAATTGTCCTCCCTTTCCTATTTCGATTTTATATGCAGTAAATTCCTTTTTCTTTACATTAGAGCTGCAACGATTAATCGATAGTTGATAAACAGAAGATTATTTAACTATTTTGATAATTGCTTAATAATTTAAGTCATTCTTGAGAACTGCTTTTCTTGGTCTTGGTCCCTTTCATCTAATGAGAGACTTTTGTCACAAGGTTTTAGCTGATTTGATTTGATAGTGAGACTTTTATGTTTCAATCCCTCACCTCAGAAACATCCGTCCCTTCAAGGAAGTGAGGACCTAAAGGACACCAGTCGCCCAAACAGCATGGCCTCCAACTCCTCTTTCCACTCCACCCAGGATGAGTTTGATTTACTGCCACAAGTGGAAAGGGAAGACTGTTCAGGCGGCGTCAGACCGGAAGAAGAAGAAGATGAAGGAGGGAGAAAAGAGGAGATCAGACTGTTGCGACAGGCGCTAGAGAACGTTCAAGTGAAACTGCTGGAAACCAGGAAGGAAAACCGATCGCTTCAGGCCCAGCTGAAACCTGAGCGAGGCAGAGAAAGAGAGGAGGTTGAAAGCATGGGTCAGAAAGGAAGACAGGAAGAGTTGATGGAGAGTCTCGCGGAGCTTCAGGCAAAGCTGACAGACACTCAGGAGAGATACCACCAAGCTGTGGAGGAGGTGGAGGAGCTGAGGGTACAGGTGGGAAGAGGAGGTGAGCTGATGGAGAAACAGGAGGTCCAGGAATGTACATCATCCACACTTGAACATGAAGTGAACCAGCTGAGGGCCCTGCTCATCCAATCAGGATCTGAGCAGGAAAAAGCAGCTGAAAGAATCAGACAGCTGGAGGGGGCACTGAGTAAAGTGGAGGCAGAAAGACAGTGCTTAAAGGAGAAGGAACAGAAGACTGCACGGATTGAGGAGCTGTACAATGAGGCACAAGAGGAGATTAGGATGCTCCAGGTGAAAATGGGCTTTTTTTCTCTCTGAACTTCTCTGTGACTGGAAGGGCAACTTCAACAATTTTATACATCAAAGCCTGTTTACATATCTCAGGGAAGTACTACTGCATCTAGAGGGAGCTGCACAAACTCATAAATTGACGCAAGTGATGTCACTGGCCTGGCTTTTAAAGGGAATGGGAGTTCACACTGATTGGTTCATCGCATGTTACGCCCAAAACACACCTATGACTAATTAGGACACTAAGTACAACCCTTTTGAACCATGTGCCTGGCACACAGACCATTTTTTACGTCGTTAAACTAGCAAAAGTGGATTTGCACACGCCCTAAACCGTCTGCGTCAGGCGCTTCACACCATCCACCTAGATGGTTCATGTAGGGCCCTATAAGTTCAAAAAATGAAATCTATCTGCATGTGTGGAGTTAGAAAGAAGTGAGCTTAACCATATCTCATCTCTGCTTAAAGCTAGTGGCTCGAGGCTACGTTAGCCACTACTAGCACAACACACCTAAATCTCAGACTGAACAATTGATGGTCGAGTTGCATTGTGGGTAATGTACACTAAATTGATCGGGAACTCTTTGAAGATATAGAAGAGCACAGAGGAAACTGCTTCAATATTGATTAATCCATTTTGATTATCTTTCAATAATTATTTTTATTCTACTTACAGTGCAGGGCTTACTCAGTGACATGTTTAATACTTTTTCGCTTCAATTTGTCCCTTCTTGTTGTTTAGGAGGCTCTGAGGGGCACAGTGCCTGTTGAATCTGCAGCCAAAGACTTTGAAGAAATGAAAGCTGAGCTAAACGAGGTAACTGCCGGACTGCAGCGCCGCTTGCTGGAACTCTCACACTCCTACAGTGAAACCAAGAGTCAGCTAAGTGCTGCTCAGAAACAGCTGGCTGAGAGCAGTGCAGCCTCATCTCCCTCCTCAGAACAGCAGCAGGTCCAGGTGCTGAGCAGCAAGGTAGAGGAGCTGCAGACGTTGCTAGCTGAGACAGAAAAGAAGCACTTGGCTGCTCAAGAGGAGATTTCACTGCTGAGGCAGGAGGCAGATGCTCAAGCACAGGGCTCTGTGACCCTCGCCGACCACACACAGGTGATGTCATCTCTGGGAAATGCCATCAAAGAGCTGGAAAGCCAGTCAGAGGCCCTGAAAGGGCAGCTACACCAGAAAATCTGTGAAGTGGAGACCCTTCAGAACAGGTGAGGAAGACAACTGTGATGTCACATGTGGTTCATGGATGCATTTTTTTGCTTTAACTAGAGATTACAGCAATTACAATAGCACTGGAGGATTGTAAATAAGTACACTTGTTCATGTACAATCATGAATTACCTGTACTTTGAGTATTTCCAATGTATGCTACTTTATACTTCTACTCACCATATGGCCCTTGTGTCTATTTCACAAAAAGGCTGACAGCAGAGAAAGATGTCACCCCAGATGGTTCAGTCTCCCGCGTGGAGCATGAGACCACACGAGAGCAACTGGAGGGTGAGGTGAACCGCCTGACGCAGCTCCTCCAGGGAGCCCTCAGGAAGCAGGACGAGATGGCTCTGGAGGCGGCTGATGCATGGCAGAAGGTAAAAAGAAAGAGAAACTTCAGATGTCCACAGAGGAGGACTGTTAATTATCTCTCCTGATATAATTTTGAGCCATGCATTTCTCACAACATACCTATCAACACTCGTATCCATCTTCAGGCACGGGAGAATCGTGCAGAGTGGGAGGCCCTGCAGGAACTGGTGATGTCGAGGGAGAAGGAGAACCAGACGCTAACCTCGAGGCTGGCTGAGTCCCAGGATGCTGTGTGTCAGCTCAAACAGCTGGTGGAGAACCACGTTGCCTCAGAGAGAGAGAAGAACAAGAGGGTCAGTAATAACCTGGTAGCCACTTTAGAAGTACCATCACTATTGCAATACTTTCAATTCAATTTTATTTTATTTATAGTATCAATTCATAACAAGTGTTATCTCGAGACACTTTACAGATAGAGTAGGTCTAGACTACACTCCATAATTTACAAGGACCCAACAGTTCTTGTAATTCCCTCCAGAGCAAGCAACAGTGCGACAGTGGCGAGGAAAAACTTCCTTTTAGGCAGAAACCTCGGACAGACCCAGGCTCTTGGTAGGCGGTGTCTGACGGGCCGGTTGGGGTTAGAATGAAGAGTGGCAATAAGTCACAAAAAATAATAGTTTGTAGTAGTTCTTTGTAGTAGTTCATGGCATAGCAGGGCACTGTGCGGCATTACAAGGCACAGCAGGACGCAGCGGGGCACAGCAGAGCGTAGCAGGATGAACACGGCATCGCAAAACGTGTAGCAGGACCATGGCGACAGCTGCTACCATAATTTTGGAGCCTCCCTGATCCAAGGGAACATGCTGGGCGAAAAAGAACATAAGGACTCCGGGGAATGATTCCCCAGAGCTAGGTTAGTAACAAGCATTTCTGGGACATGGATGCACACAAATGGAAAGATAGAAAGATAGAGGAGAGAGGAGCCCAGTGTGTCAAAGGAAGTCCCCCAGCTGTCTAAACTATTACAGCATAACTAGGAGAGACAGGGTAAAGAGAGGAGCCTGGTCAGACTAGAACTCTCCCCAAACGGGTCGGGCTGTATGCCCTGCCTCCCTCTAGTTTTATTATATTATTGATTATATGATAGATAGATCTGACAACTATGACGAGAAGCAGGTGGGCCGAGTTAGGCGGACGCTGCGACTCCTCACTCCCTAACAATATTCAATTCTATGCCCTAACTTTAAGCTTTATCAAACTTACTTACTTACTTTCCCCCTTAGCAGTGTCTGTCCAACTCTGTACTGCTAGAAACATGATTTAGATTTTTGTCTTGATATTTTTTCAGTTACAATTCAAACTAAACTTGAGACAGTCTAATGAGGGCTCTGTTTTTTTCTGTTATCATACTGTTTTATTAGACAGAAATATTAAGCTTGTTCGAGAAGAGCCAGGCCTGCGCAGAATCAAATCGCTGGCGATTGCCGCCCGTTGCATGCCGGTTAGATTTGCGTCCAACTTGATCCCGACTGGCTATGACGTCATGCACACGTGTGCGACGATAATCTCACGAGATCAAGGCGGCTGCAGGTTTGAGACACAGGCAGTGCAGTTGCTTTTCACTGACTGCAAGACCCAGGCAGATCCAGAGCATGCTGGGAAACGCCGGCCTCTCAGCTGATTGGTTCAGAATTGACTCAAAATGATTATGTTTTATGTAAAGTTTTAGTTTTTTGAATCAAAGAGATTTTAACTGCTATTTGTCTGATTTAAAGGCTTATTCTGTACAGAACACATGTTGTGTGGCTGATAGTGATGTTTAGAAGTTAGAGAGACTAAATCTGTTCAGATTATGGATCACATACAGCAACAGAATTTTGACAGCTACTTTGCAATAAAAGAAACGATTGGAGAACTGTGTACAAGCTAATAAATGGGTCTAACATTTTATTAAATCGGAATCGAACTACAGTGTTACTGTCACTTCCTGTTCAGCCTGAAGGCTGCTGGAAATGGCTGAAAACTGTCTGACTTGAGAGCGGAATATTGTCACTGCCGCCTTGTCTTGACCACTTTACAGACGAGGCGCAGTTCATCTCGAACATTGTTTCATTAACTGAATGTTTAATGTTTTTTGCTCTCAGATAGATGACCTGTCACGTGAGGTGGGGAAGCTAAAAGATGCCTTAAACAGCCTATCACAGCTCTCCTATAGCTCTGGTTCGCCCTCTAAGAGACAGCAGCAAAGCCAGCAGCTGGAGACAATGCAGCAACAAATCAAACAACTACAGTACCAGCTAGCTGTAAGATTTGGTCAACATATTTTTAAGATAGAACAAATGAGCATATTGTACTTAGAATGTAAAATGTATTTATCTCATATCTTCTTTGTAGGAGTCGAAGAAGCAGCACAGTGAAATAGTGTCAGTCTACAGGATGCATCTCCTCTATGCTGTCCAGGTATATTGATCCATTCATTTGTTTTCAACTCAAATTATAAAGGGTTCACCCGAATGATGAAGAAAGATATTGTTCTCACTAACCAGTTGTGGTATCTAGTAAGGGTGTGACGAGATCTCGTTTTACGAGATCTCGCGAGATTAAAACGTGACGAGATTTCTCGTCGAGGTGAAAAGTTGTCTCGTGAGGCGATGTGATGTCAGCGTGATGGAGCGTGAAATTACTATTGAAGACCCCCCTGCCACTTTTAAATCATTTGTGTGGCAACATTAACCCTAACCCTATTTTTCTGTTATTTACACATTTATTTTATTTATACTGTTAATTTTTTTATGTTCGGTTTGTGGAAAGGAGTTAGATTTCTCGTGTGAAATTGTACAGGGCAGAAGCCAGTTGGTAGAGTTTATACAAAACATTTTGCAGTGTTTGCACGTCCTTTACTGCATATAATTCATTAAAATAGTAAAAAAAAAAAAAGTTAAATAAAATTCATCATTAATAGTTGATTTCAAAATGCACCTAAATTGTTTTGCATTTTGTGATTTTTTCAGTTGAATAAAAAAACTATTTTCCATTCATATATTTCATCGAGGATTTCTTTAATTTTTTTTTAAAAATCTCGTCTCGTCTCGTTCTCGTGAACCCGATCTCGTGATGTGTCTCGTCTCGTGGAGTAAGCGTCTCGTCACACCCCTAGTATCTAGCCATGCAGATAGTTTGGGTTTTATTTACCATGTCATGCGTCAGCAGAATTTTTAGATGGCCTTTTTAAAATCTGGACAAATCAACCAAACCCAATTTTTGTATTGAACTGGCCCTTTAAATCCCATATAAATTTGGGTTTCATATACTGTGTATTTATTTTAGTTAGTTTAATAAAGTAGTGCCATGTGCCTTCAGGGTCAGATGGACGAGGATGTCCAGAGAGCCTTGAAGCAGATCCTGATGATGTGCAAGATGCCAAGCCAAGCCAAGGAGGCCTGCTAAGACCGACTGGGCCAAAAGCATGATGTAAACGAAAATGGGAAGTGAACTGCTGCTGACCACCACACGTCCTTCTATCTGAATTCACACGTTGTTTGTGCTATGTGCCAACACATAGTGCCTCTGGATAAACCTTGAGTATTTGTTAATGAGGAACAGGTTTACAATCAAGTTCATTGCTTTTGCTAATGTCATTTTGACCGACCTTGATCTAAAGATCATCAATCTTATTATGGAAGATGTTTTTGGGAAACCCCAGCCCAGCATACAGATGCTGTACATCAGCCAACAAATGAATGAATCAACCAAGTGGTTCCAGCCAAACGTATAATCTCAGAATGTGCATGTTAACACTAAACTGTCAATGTGCAGTAACCTTAAATCACATGCAGTTGAACAAGCTTAAAAATGCAAACTATAAATAAATAACTATAAATAGTACATGTGCACACTAATCAGGCCACTGAAAACTTGAGTTTGATGTGGTTGGTCTCTGTTACAATGTGCGCTTAGAGAAATAGACTTTGTTGGCACTGCTGTTGCAAGTATCTTTTTTATGATACAACAGTGCTAGTAGTATTTTACATGTTGTCTGAAGGTTTCATGGTTGTCAACATTTTCCTCATACAAACTAAATTATTTGTGCCCTCTTAACAATGCATGTGACTTTGCTCAACGCCATGCCCAAAAATCACATAGAAATGTTTTTGTGGTCGCACTTCTATGAAGAAAAAGCTTGATACTATTTGTATTGCTATTTTCCTGTTAGCACAAACATTTATAAAAAAAAATGTATTTTACTGAATTGTATTACCATGCCATGTTTTCTAGAATACTGTACTTTATTGAAGAGGTTTGATAGCTGTATTTTTGATGGCCTTGTTTTGTGTCTGTTTTGTGTGAATGAAATTCCTTTTTCCTTGAGTATAATGCATTATTTGGTCTAGTGACACCTGAATTAGTTCATTTTTCTCATTTAACATAGAAGGGGTTGAATATGATGTTTACTGTAATACAAAAAACAAACATTTCAGTGCCCAACAGTATGGGCTCAATATTTTGTCCTTTTGACTCAGAGGAGAGTTAGGAGGTACGATTTGTAGCTCTTACATTTTCTCTCGTCTAGTCTTACACTTTAGGTCTTTAGTTCAGCAATTTCTAACTTGAAAAGCAAAATGTGTTGTCTGAAAGCAAAGAGTTGAGTCTGCTGTCATTTGCCTGTAATCACAGTATTATTCAGGCTCTGCAGTACTTTCAATTGAGAATTAACATCAGTAACTCTCAGTTGTAGATGCCAATTTCCCCAAGCTTCCTTGTACTTATTTATTTACATTTACCAGATTCAGTACAATATTTTTTTCCTGTCTTTCTATTTGTGATGCTCCCATCTCTTTCAGTGTTTCTTTGTAGGTACGGATATACACTGTCCAGAATACATTTCAAATGCATTTTTGACATCACAATCCTTTGCCTTAGTACTGTACTTAGAGCCATTCACCCTTGGATATTACCCTTTTTCTAAACAGTGATTGAGATTTTTTGAGAACACACCCAACACTAACGCTGTTAAACTTTTGTCACATTCATTTGTATATGACTGACTGAAGCTCCCTCCCTTTGTCGAACACTCAGGAACTTTTTTTACTTAACTGATTTAGAACCTGAGTAGTCTGGCCTTACAGATGTACATTGCTAGGATAAAGCCTGAAGTCCCTCCCCTCTCACTATCTCCGCTATTGGGTTCAGCACCGCCCAGGATGGTTGTGATTGGTGCAAAGAAATACCAACAAGACAGAGTGTTATTCCCCCTATCCCAGAATAGATGGGCAATGTATCTAGACCATACTCCAGCACTGATATAGCGCTGTGGAGCAAGGTCTGATCTTTTAGGGCTGCTTAATTATGGGAAAAAAAATCATAATCACGATTATTTTGGTCAATATTGAAATTACAAAACACGATTACTCATTGACTTTTGGAAAGCTGTTGGAATTACAGAACTTAAAAAACAGTGGAAAAAGTTAAAGAAATCAACAATAAAAACACCTAGAATTGAAATTTCTTTGATACTTTTACCATTTGACACAAGACAACACAAGACAAAATAAGAACAAAACGTTTTTCTCGATTATTCTGTTTTTGGTATCATTAGGAGCCAAAAACATAATCACGATTACAATTCAGATCAATTGAGCTTTTGACCTTGAGCTTTTGCTTTATTTCACTGGTTGTAGAATATCAAACAACTTCTCCCTCTTTCTCTCTAGGCCTTGACTGAAATGTTTTGTTACAAGAAAAGGAAGAAACAACTCTTCTGTTGGTTGTTTCTTCACTGTTTTGTAGTGACATGAAAAAAATGTTTCTTTGCCAGCTGCTTTGTTGCCCAGATGAATACATTTTCAAGATACTGTACAATCATGTGTCTGTTTTGTTTTGCATGTCATATTTTAAAACGTGGTCAGGTTAGTTCATTTGAAACTTAATAACATTTTAGCATGAAATGGAAAGTGATTGAAATTAAGTTTTGGTATCATGCACATACAGTACACCAAACATGCATACAAGCATAACAGATTAATATGAACTGGATTCAGAATGTCACATATACATTTTAAAACAGCACAACAACACTGCCTTTTTTTGCAAGCTTTTGAGACAAAGTTGGTCAATTTAAAGCATCAGAACAAAGTAACCATTACACACTTACACATTTCAAGGTTTTGACACTAAATTATAAATGCATGTCCTGCACAAACAAATGGGACATTTCACACACACATTTCAAATCACACAGCTCACACAATCTATTTTCCTCCTGAATATTTTTTTTTCTGCCACAACTCAATGACCACACGAACAATACTAGTTCTCAACTGGACAACTATAAAGACCTTTTGCATCTAAATAAACAAGCAAGATACAACAAATGATTCAAGGCTTTACGTCAAAAGGAGATTGTTATAGGCCCGTTACATGTTTGGTTTCATTACCTTTCCTAGCACAGACAGAATGTGTTCCACTGTTAGCCTAAAATGGGCCACACTGTTTCTTTGTGTATTATAGTCAATTCGGATTTATCTAGTCTAAACATACTTGTGGCAAGTGTTTTGGTGATACATGACCATTAGATGGCAGCCTTGGCCAAAATTTGGATTGCTCCCATAGGGCTGCCCCATTCACACTTTACAGATGGGTGATAAAATATAGGAACAAAAGCTGAATAAATGACATGAAATGATTTTGAGTATAGAAATGATGTGAATAGTGCTTTCACAGTCACAAGCAATCAACCTAATTGAACTCCTTTAAGATATGTGTGTTCCACCACCATCATCAAAACACCAAATGAGGGAACATCTTTTATACAAATTGTATTTTATCCTTCTAACAGAGTTAAAGTTACTTTATGTAAAGTAAGCAATTTAAGTGATTCTGCTGGCTTGGGGTTATTCCAACACCTAGTTACTTTATGTTGTTTTCCTTTAATTAGTTCTAACATAACACATATATACATACTTAATGTTCAGTTTCTGTTCTCTAAGTGCATGCATTTGCTCTACCCACTTTCAGATTCAGAGTAAGAAAAATACACTTTAAGTTTGAAATACGGGGTGAATAATAAAAAAATAAATAAAAAAAAATCAGATGCATTGTTTATCTTCCTGTTGGGTTAGGCACATCATCATCCATGTCAAACACTCAGTCCTCCTTCAATGTCCACTCAGCTTTGGCTCTCAGAAGTCCTGCCAGCCCGACTCTGGGTAATTCATCTGCCGTTCTGTTTCCTCTAACCGGTGGCACAACCACTTCGTTTCCTGACCTGGCCCTGTGTTCTGCCCGCTAGGCAAAAACACACAGACGCATATGCACGCAAGAAACTACTCACATTCATACAAACAAACACACACACACACAAACACACACCTTGGCCCTTACACAACAACTTCCTGTCAATCTTGCTTTCCCACACGTTCTGCCCTCAGGCCTCGGGGGTAAGTGGAGAGAGATCCAGTGCTGTGATCCTAATCCAGCTAGGACCCATATTTGTCTATGAGTGACAGGATAAACCCTGCTTGGCTAAACTGAAATATTCAATTTGACTTTACTTAATATGAAGTATTAAACATGGGCTGCTTTATAGTCATTTCTGTTGTTTATTAACTAAGGTTAAATTGACCTTTTTGTGTTTTCCTTCAATGTCTTTTAATGGCTTCAAAGTTAGATAAAAAAAAAATAAATGTTCTTAACTGCTTCTAATAAAAGCAGAAATAAAACAATTAGCCAATTAACTGATTATTGATGGAAAGAAAATTATTTATATTATTTATTCTTTAAAATATTTTCAAACAAAATTGAAAAGAAATCTCTCTGATAGCAAATTAAATTGGGGTTTAGACTTAGTTGGAGAAACAAGAAATTTGACTAAGTTACCTTTGGCTTTGGGAAAATGTCACAACACTTTTTAACATTTAAAAAATAAAATTAGTAATTGATTTACTGAGAAAACTGCTGCCCCTCTTCAAAACAATATTGTCTTGATTAGAATATTCTAAACCAGATGTTGTGATAGACAGCTTTTACTATATCAATACAAAAAACGTGAAAAGGTGAATTGATTCAGAATGATTCTATGTAGGGAATAAAGAGAGAGAATAGAATTGTAAATAATGTTAAGAAGTCATAACAGAAGGTCAAAGTCCAGAAGAGGAAGACTGCGGCTGAAGAAGCCCATTCTGTAAGGAAATGAGAAGAGCTTGTGGCCAAGAGAAGAAACATGGGGAAGCAAGAGTAGCAGGTCAGGGAGAGAGGGACAAGAGTATATGTTCACTGGAAGGATGACTAATCTGCCATACACCTCTGAAGTGGCGCACAAACCTGTATAAACTGCCAGAAGCATGAGGAACAGGAAGAGGGGAAGAGGAAGTTGCTGATGAAGAGGATACTTTTCTAGTTAGTTTAATGACAATCATGACTCACTACAGATTAAGCACGCAGCAATAAAGTAGTGCAGTTTCAGCTGCCAAATTGCCCCTTTTAGAACATTGTTTTAAATTTTCTATCCATGTCTTTGCTAACTATTTGTTTATCCTGTGTATTTTCTACCAATCAAGGTTTGTGGGATTAGTAAATATTGTTGAATGGCTTTTCACTAATGTGCGTCATAGGCCGTATGCTTGGTCTCAGTGTGCAGGCCTGCGTTATCTGCTCAAGTGTTGGTACTTGTATCTGCCAGTATGTGTTTCTGTTGTTGCTTTAAAGAAGTATTTCCTAATAATTTGGCTGCTATTAAAGACATCTTGACTCGGTAATCCTGTACTAAGTATGACACAGAAATAGTTATTGATGTACATCGTTGTGTCTGTTACAAGTTGTGAGACAAAGCTGACGTATAACCAGCTGTTGCAGCCTACATGTAAAGCCTTCAAAGCTAAGAGGTTCCTCTGCCTGGTGACAACCTTAGACATTTTTGGACGGCAGCTGAACTCTGCTCTGAGACAGATCATACTGTGATTAGTTGTACCTACAATAAAATATCAAATGTCATATCAAAAAAAGACTAAACCTAACCCTTTCTGTGTTTTATGTACTTTTGGTCTGTTGCTGAATTTCTGAAAAATTGGACTAGACTGCACAGAGCCCTGAACTCAACCTCATCAGACAACTTAGGGGTACATTCAGAAACTGACTGCGAGCCAGGCATAGGCGGTGCTAGGGTGGGGCTGTAGCCACATCAATGAATTACCAGATGTTTAACATTAAAAAAATCCTTGTTGATTTCTTTAATCCGGCTGCAGTCTACTCAATTCACTAGTTGATCCAGTCCAATTCAACAGAAAAAAGGATATTAGGCTGTTAAAAAAAATAGCAGTATTTGCATTTTTCTTTAGAAACTCAAACATTTACTGTATAAACTGAAAAATGTCTTAAGGGTTTGCGTTACTTTGAATCACTGCACTAATATTTAGTTGCATAACCATTACTTCTGAGAACTGCTTCACATCTGTGTTGCATGGAGTCGACCAACTTCTGGCACCTGTGAACAGGTACTCCAGCCCAGGATGATTGAACTACATTCTACAATTCCTCTGCAGTACTGGGTTTTGCCTCAGAAACAGCATTTCTGATGTCACCCCACAAGTGTTCTATGGGATTGAGGTCCGGGGATTGGGCTGGCCACTCTATAACATCAATCTTGTTCATCTGGAACCAAGACTTTGCTCGCTTACTGGTGTGTATTGGGTCATTGTCTTGTTGAAAGGCATTTCCTCTTCAGCATAAGGCAACATGACCTCTTCAAGTATTTTCATGTATTGAAACTGATCCACAATCCCTGGTATGCATAACATGATTTTTGCACCACCATGTTTTACTGTCTTCACAGTGTACTGTGGCTTGAATTTAGTGCATGGGGGTCATCGGACAAACTGTCTGCAGCCCCTAGACCCACAAAGAACAATTTTGCTCTCATCAGTTCACAGAATGTTGCACCATTTCTCATTTGGCCAGTTAATGTGTCTTTTGGCAAATTTCAACCTATTCAGTACGTGTCTTTTTTTCAGCAATGGGACTTTACGGGGGCTTCTAGCTGATAGCTTTGCTTCACAAAGCCTTCTTCTGATCGTAACAGTACTCACAGGTAACTTTAAGTCTTCTTTGATTTTCCTGTAGCTAATCATTGGTTGAGCCTTTGAAATTTTGGCTAATCTTTGATCCATTCGAATGGTAGTTGAAATCATTTTGGCTGATCATCAACCCCATCATTTTACGTGCTTCTTTATATGTTTTCCCCTCTCCAATCAACTTTTTAATCAAAGTCCGCTGTTCCTCAGACCAATGTCTGGAACGACCCATTTTGAGTATTTCAGTGTGAAATTCACTATAACCAGCATACACAACATTTGCTTCCTTCCTTCCTTAAATATGGGCCATAACTAACACCTGTTTCTTCACAGAACCAATCCACTCACTAATTGAACACAACACTGCTATTATTTTGAACATACCCCCTTTCAATTACAGATTCAACTACACAGAATGAACAGCATGACTGTTGGGACTGTTGCTACCAAAAAATATGATTTATGGGGTTAGTGATGTTGGACTCCTATTACTTTGAAAACAACTGCACTTGCGTGGTTGCAGTCATGTTGTCATCAGGGAATTTATGTCACTGATCCGCGGCTCTCTCCTTGGCAGAACATTGTGTGTTTACATATGTGCAACACTGTGGAAGTTTGACACGTTTCCAGATTCAAATTTTTGTTTCAGGTAACTATTTTTCAGCAACTGTCATCACATTACAGCCTTCCCTAATCTCTCACTTCACCTATCTCTCTTTACCCTTCACTCTCTTTTCCTTTCCTTCCTCCTCCACTTTCTTTTCATCTCTCCATTCTGCTGCACATCTCTATGGTTTGTCAACATTGTTAACATGCCTAAGTTCCATCTAATGCGACCACATTTTATTGTCATATAATTAACTGATGTGTGCAACATGTTGTTGTTGTGTTCAACCATCAAGCCGTCAAATGTTCTCAGTTTGTCTAATGCAGGCTTGCTTGGAAACAAGACCCTGTAGTAGACAAATGGAGGGGCGTAAGAGACGCATGCAGCTTAATTGCTGCAAGATGTAACCTCGCCTGCAGCCTACTAGGGCCCGCAAACACACTCATACACATTCATGCACATGAAAGAATGCGCATGCACACATTTTTAAAAAAGCACGCAAACACACAATCAATTATGTGTACACATAGTATACGCCGTAAAGAAAACACAAACTGGTTTAAGTGTTTTACTAAATTACAACATGGCTGGATTTGTTGCGCCACGTCACAAGCCCAAACATCATATTCACATTTTTTCTTTGTTTGCTGGTGGAAAACAAGGTTTTAATTCTACTACAAGACTACCCTTTGATGGAGAAGATTCAAAAGTCCTTCTCTCTGAAGCAAACCAAATGGAATCAAAACTAATTGAAATAATTAAAAAATCTACGGGTTTCGTTTCCTTAAGGCATTTTAAGACAGTGTTTGAACCAAAGTCTAATGGATAAAAGATGATATTAACGCAAAGATGCTTTTGAGTAATCTACATTTGGCTCTTGGTAGAATCCCATGAAGCGTTACTGAATAGAAATGACGAGAGGGATCAGAGGGTAGAGAGACAGACAAGAGAGAAGCTCTGACCTGATTTGGTCTCACATAGAGGAGCTGAAGCCACAAAGGGAGCTCCTTTTAATCAAACCATTACAATATAATATTTCTAGGATTGCTGAAGCCATATACTGTATGTGAACATTGAATGCAGTCAGAAATGATAAAGAATCTGTGACCAGTGCACAGGCCCATAGAGAATCAATTGGAAAAGTTGGAATAGGTGACTGTAACAGTACACTGGGACATTTCCTACGGGAAAACAAACTTTGACTCAACTTCAGCAAAAGATCACAAAATAATTCACAGTATTCAGTCTCATATTGATAGTTTCTCCGGGCGGCACATCAGGATGACATCACAGATTACAGCCTTGGTTCTCTGGTTTCTCGCTATTCGGTTCCCCTAAATAAGAGATTTGATGGTGCTACACCGTGATGATAGCAGATGTAATTTTTTAAATTGATTGGTATTCCCCTGCAGCCACTACACCATCTCTGGGCACCGCTGGTGTATTCCCTGACATCACTGAGCTGACGGCAGATCTGCTGGCGGCAGTAACCCAGGTCACTGAGATACAGTTACACACTCACAACTGTGGAAGACCACAACACAGCAGACCACAGAGAGGTTCACTAGCAAAGTCCTGCACATAAACACTGCACGTGGTGTAAAGAGTTAGATGCGGAATGTATCTGTCCGTGTTGATTTAGAACGGAGGGAAGTTGCAACAAGAATTTAATGACAAGTGTTTACATATTTTTTTCTTGTCTTCCTAAACAGCATTTAGTGCAACAGTTTCATGATCCCCTGACTTCTGTCTTCAAGGTTGCATGTGTATTGTTGATATTTAATAATACATGGTCATGTGCTGCAACCCAGATCAGAAGTGCTCTTTCCCTCTGTCTAATTGTGGGATAGTTGGATGGGATCCCTGATCTGAGAGAGTTTTGGCTACAGATCCAACCCCCAGAGATGTTTATTTCTGCATCTGATTTTGCACAGATTGATTGCAGCAATATTGTCTGGAGGTGGGGTAATAGCAGTGGGCAGAACACTGCCTTTGATTTTCTTGTTTGTTTTTTACATTATGGAATCTTACAAATATGTTAATAGTGATGTCTACATATTTGTGTTCCAGGGCACCTACACTTTACTTTGTAAACCAATCATATAAGACAATGTAATTATATGATCACTTGTATATTGTAAGAAATGTGTGCATGTAAACCATTTGGCAGGCAGCCATGACAAAAAAAATCTGGAAGGGAAGATGTTTTGTAGGGTGTGTCAATGTTAGATTGTGTGAAAGTCAGGAAAACATCTTTATTTGACTATTTATTATTAAAGCTGGATAATAATGTATTTCCCAAAAGTCCCTTTTATTCCAAACAGACTTTGTGAGTTTTCATATATCACTGAAGTGTATACCTGCTCACTGAAACAGCGGAGACCCTGTGATTTTATTACCCTGCCCTGTGCTGCTGTTCCCATTGTAGGCCAGGCTTCCCAGTTTCAGTCCCTCGCGTTCACTCCAGTCTTCCCACATCAGGTTCTGATGAGCCTAACTGGAAACACGTGCTCCACGCTGGCTCCCCCAACAGATGGGACAATATCATATTATTAATGACAGAAAGAGAGAGACAGAGGGAAGGCGAGAGAGAGAAGTGAAGTGGGGAAGTGGGGAAGTGGGGAAGGAAAATCCTCCCTCCTCAAAGGCTTTTTGGTCTTAAATAGCTCAACACTGAGCTGCTGCTGCTTCTGAGGAAGTTATTATAGGAAGGCAGCACGGCTCTGTTTGCATATGGAATAGCATCTCAATCTAACTTAATACTCAGCAGGTTTAGCCCCATGTCACTCCTCTTAAAACCGCTGAACCCTGACCCTCATCACACTCTTGAAAAGATGTCCAAAGTATGTGGACATTCCATTTATGTACTTTTGGTTTGGAGCTGTTTAGTGTATTTCTAATTAAGGACCATCTAAATATTGGGCTACAGCTTCCAATGATATTTAATTAAATAATGTGCTTCCAACCTGGTTGCAGGTTAGAGAAGAACACTGCTTGAGTCTCTAAATGACTGAAAGCAATCTGCTGTACTTCTGATTTGGAAAGAACAGAGCTTAGTGGTTTGATGTGGTTATTCAGTCTGCCATGTAATTTAATTAAGTCTTTATTTACTCAGAATTCATAGCAAACAACTGTAGTCCTTAACATAGTCATGAACAAGACAGCCTTGTGCGAATGTGCAAATGTTTTGACTACTTTAATGCTGCAAGGTATGAGCGTTAGCAACAACCATTTTGGTTTTGGCACACATTACCATCTACGACCACAAAAACAAAAACACGATAAGAAACAAGAAGAAGAAAAGCGATTTCATTATTATTTCATTGTGTCTACTCAGGCAATGTTCATCAGCACCTTGGCCCTGGATTACAAGGAAAACATCCTTGTGCTACATGCTTAGTCACAAAGGACAGATTCCCTGCACCGAATTACTCCGGGAGCCACAGGCCTTGTATCCCGCCAGCGCAGGAAACGCTGAGCATTTATAGATCGTAGAAGTATGGGGGCGAATTGCAAGAGAATGGACATGGCCTCTTCCCCTTAAAGATGCCAAGTTGACCTTTGGCTGAATAGGAGCAAAATATTGCTAGCAGCAATAATAATGATTGAATAAGGTTTGGGTTTCCACAAACTTTTGTGTATGTCAGACACATAACTCAAATAACCTCTTAAACTGAAATGCACAGGTACAGTATTGTGCACAAAAGAGCACACGCTGAACGACAATTAGGCGGTCTACTGCTTTAATGTTTTTTTTTACCCCCAGTCACTAGTGATTTACTTTGTATCAAAGTACCGGAAACTACATTCACACTGAGTCAAACCAACAGAAAACACCTCTGTCTCGCTTTCATTCTCACACACACACACACACACACACACACACACACACACACGGGTCTGAGTTTGTAGCCAAGTGACAAAGAATTTACAGGCGTGTTGTAAGGACCTGTGTGCGCGTGTGTGCGTGTGTGACAGAGTGTGTGTGAGACAAAGAAAAAAAGAAATGGTCTTGGACACTTGTCTATGAGTGCCTTATTAAAAAGGTGAGAAGTGAGTGCAGTGTCTGGAAGAGTGGGTTAATTGTGCTCTTAAAAGAGGACTTCAAAGGGTGGCTGGTGTCAGGGCTGAGGGGCATGGGAGCAAAAGATGATGATGAAGAGGAAGTGCAGTAAGAGGAACAAGAGATACTGGGTTGGCTCATAGGATCGGCTGGGAAAAAGCAAGACTCGGCTGACGGTAGAGTTGGGGTTATATCAAGGATTTTGAGAAGCAAATGTGGGAGACTGGGAAAGGCAACATGCTTTTGTCAAGGGATGGAGGCAAGAAAGGTCAGACTGAAATATCTCAACAACTATTATATGGATTGCCATGAAATTTGATACTAAACATTCATAATGCCCAATAAGTTAAATCTTAGTGACTTTGCCAATCCCCAGATATTTCATCCATCATAACCTACAGGTTAAAGTTTCACATATCCAGTCGCATTTTTCACTGGATGGATTGCTACAACATTCATAGTTCCCATCATCATATGGTTGACATTTGTTGTTGTCAGTGAAATATCTCAACGTCTATTAGATGGATTGCCATTGGTTCACGCATTAATGTTCCCATTAGGATGAATTGCAATAGTTTCTACAATTCTCAAACCTTTCCTCTAGCGCACATCATTAGGTCAACATATTAATTTGTCAAATGCTTGAGCTTATTGACATTCGACATATTGGCATTCCCATCAGCCTCAGCTGTGATTTGTCTTCTGTGGTTATTAGCAACTGGTAGCATGCTAACACACAAAACTAGGATGGTGAACATGGCAGACATTATACCATCAGCATGTTAGCATGCTGGCATTAGTATTTAGCTCAGAGCACCAATGCGGCTAAGTGCAGTGTGGCTGTAGACTCTTAGTCTTGTTCTTTGGTAATTTAGATGAAAATGTAGTTTTTAATGTACAGTATATTGAAATCAGTGGATACATGTGTAGTGTGGCTTAATAATTGACAACCAATTATCAAAAGTGCTGTAAATGAACTCTGTTGATCAACTAACTGATTAATTGGTTATTAGGTCAAAGTTAGTAATCAAAATGTTACGAACCTTAACCGGTGATTTAAAAAAAATAAAATAAGATTACCAACAGAATAACAACGTTCGCCGATGATTAACTCTTGACAGTAACAGCTTCCCCGATGAGCTTTGAGCCCTCATGCTCCCTGACCTCCTGATTGGTTGTGTTTGATGTAAACTTAATGTAGCATAGATGATTGGACATTATCATTGTTCTAATTAGCCCCTCTAAGAGGCAGCTGTAAAGCAGATGTAGGAGTGCAGCACTCAGACTAAACACAGCAGCGTCACAGGAGACGGATTCACATTCCCCAATATCGCTGCTGTCGGGTGAAAACCTCATTTCTCCAATAACTAAACTTTTTAGAGACAAAGAAAACCAGCAGTGTTGTTGGCCTGATGACTGTATGCTGCATATTTGTTTTATCAAACAGGTTTTGGACAGAACCGATCAAAGATCATGTCAATTTCAGTAAGAAAAATACAAGATTTTACGCTTCGCAGAGTTGATAATAACACTTCACCAAGTCAGAAAAACTCACTGAGAAACTACTCAAGTACATTTGTTATTACATTCACTAGTTTGCGCTTTCCAAGTATGTATTTGTTTATTTTTTCAGAAGGGCTTGGCTTCTTCCCTTAAAATATTAGGTTTTGAGAAAAAATGTGATGTGACTTTTAGGAAAGAATTTATACTATTAACTATATGAAATTATAACTAACCCTAAGGTTTGTAATAAAGTAATTCCACAAATAAAAAAAATAAGATCATCCTTTAAAAATATGCCACATTGTTATAGATTAAACATCCCGCAGGTATATAAAGCAGTTAAATGAGATCTACCTCAACCAGCTATGACAAAAAGGCTGCTTATATATTAATGCATGAAATAGGCGCGTCCCAGAAGTGTGCGTGAAGCGGCTCTCCGCTCCGCTAAAGATACGCGCCAAGTCTATTTTCACGCGGGCTGTTCGGACAGCCGGGCAGAAAGTGAAACTTCAAGACTATCCAGTCCATTTACCAAAATACACCCCAAAATAAAAGACTAGCTCTGTATTTATGTAGTCTTTCTGTAGACCAGTGAAGAAAGTCTGCCTTGCTCAGAAGAATTCAAAATCTATAGTGAACAAATTGTGTCTCCACAAATCATGCCAATCACAGCCATTTGAATCAACACAAGCGATACATACTTAAAAAAAGAACAGTTATAAATGTATGATTGAAAAAAAGAGATTTAATTCATGTCCATTGACTAAATGTTAAACACTTTTATGGTCATGTGAACCACCATGTGCTCCCTGGGATGGAGAAAACATTGACTCAAATAACTCCAGGTGTTGGACCTCTAAACTGTTACGCTCTATAGGAAATGGCACACAGTGGCAGGTCACATCAGCAAGAACAGTTATGTCAAAATCCTGAAGAACAGAACACTGAAGCAGAGCCAACTTTAAGGCTCTCACAATAGATGCTGTCCAGAGCTTTGTTTAAGATTTCCAATACAGATTTTTAATTTTTTAATTAAAGCTGAAGGAACTTTTCCAATGATCCATGTTATTTCACCTGACACTGATTACCCTCCTCTTGTTCAGATGGTTGTACAGCAGTTGCGTTGAGGGATTTAACCCTAATGAAAATATCATTTGTAGCTAAATCTATAGCAAAAAAGAGCTGTTTAAACTATTTGTCTCATGTAATGATATATTAGCAGGTATGCTGTCAAACATCTAGAGACTTTCTTGGAGCACAGAGCATATAGTTGAGTTGAGATGAGACTGTAATTATAACTACTCTTCAGATGAGTTCATAATATTCTGTATTCACCATTTTCTTGTCACTAGAGTTTTAATTGCTTTTATGTACAGTATATTGTATGATCACATACACACAGTCATCTTAAAAACTAAAGCGATGCCCGTGCTTACGTGACACTATAACATTGGCCTCTGAGGTATTCCCTCCCAGCACCCGTCTGACAGTAATTACAATGATTCATTTAGTTTTATTACAGAACAGACATTTCTTTTTGTGTGTGTCTTGGCCTGGGGGAGACCTAAGTGTTTCTAAGTGACGGGTCTTTAATTACAAGCACAAACAAACGACACCACGTACATATGTTCTGGTTTACTGTAATGAGGGAGACACCAGCATGAAAATAATGTCATCACACAAAGGATTACTGAGAAAGAGATATCAAATTCTCTCTTTTTTTAATCTCCCCATGCGTCTTTCTCTCTGCCCTGCTGTAAAAAGCAATCATCATGACTGTAAGTTCAGTAATTCAATCTGCAATATTGCTTTGATTCACTGCTGTTGTTGAGGCAATGAATCTACATGTAGTTAGAGTAATGAATTAGCTCTAAAGTATCTGGCCCTTAGATTCACTATTCATCAGGGCCTTACAGCAGTCAAACCATGTGTTTCTGATCAGTTCAATTAATCACTGTTTATCTGGGTAAGGTTTCTCACTGGGAAAAACAAAACACCAGCTTTTCGTCTACGTCATGCTCTCTGTCTCTGTCACTTGCTGGAGCATTGCTGGTCAAATGTTCAGAGAAGAGAGGGGTTAAATTACAAACCAAACTTTGGCCTTAAAGCTAACAGTTGGGTAACAGGCCAATTGTGCCTGAGAGCGGTATGCACACATGAACAAGCTCTAAGGGTATTTTTTGTGCATGAGGGTATGCATGTTTATCTGTATGTTTGTGCACATCTGTCTGTGTGTGTGTGTGTGTGTGTGTGTGTGTGTGTGTGTGTGTGTGTGTGTGTGTGTGTGTGTGTGTGTGTGTGTGTGTGTGTGTGTGTGTGTGTGTGTCAGTATGTCAGTGTGTGACCAGAAACACCAGGCGGTGTGAGTTATGGTTAGCCTTTGGATGTCTCTGACATGAAGCAACGTCAGAGCCTGTTAGTAAATGATTAATCAACAATGTTATTTGGGCTAATGCTGTCTGATAGCATATTTCCTGGAAGCTCTGGAATTCGTCTTCACAGCTGGACTTTTACAAGATCTCACTGCTCTGCAAGGGAGTGACAAAGCAAGAAATGCAAGAGTGCTGCAGTGTTGCAACAGTCAAGAAACATCTTGGCCAGAAGAAAATAGCTGATACATAATATATCAAAGACTGAAGATGCTGTTTAATCTCAGCTTCCAAACTCTGCAACACTATCAACAATAACAACAAACTAGTAGTAGTTCTTTTTATGATGTATTACAAGCACACCAAGTTTTTCTGTCTCAACTAAAGTCAAACTTGCAAATACAGGCTTGAGTTTATCTTATCTTGTATCTTAGTGTTGATACATTTTGTTGCATTTAACCTCTCTCTCCCGCTTTCTCTCTCCATCTTTCTTAGATAACAACTTCGCCACTTGTCTTTATCTCCTAGACAAATTGTTCTTGTGACATCATTGCTTGTTGCATGTATCACAGCCCACCCACTCTTTGCAATACTCCCCCTCCCAACACACATCCCTAAAAGCTTTAGATCATTTGCTTAATTCATCACTAGCCACCATCTTTCTTGCTATTCTTTGGAATGGATTTTTTATAAAAGTAGAGTATTAAACATTGGAAATGTTTATAAATGTGATTACCCAGACCTTTGTCTTAAACAAATTTAAATCTGAGTTCATAGAGGTTTAAAAAAAAAAAAAAAAAAAAAGGGAAATTGGGAATTTATTACTCCAGTCCAGTAAAGCAATACATTCCCTAGCACCCTTTTTCAAGCTCCCAACTTCAAGAAGACTCCTTTTGATTTCACGCTAGTGGCTGGATATGCTACGTGAGGGACAGACGTATATAACATCAGGCACACGGACAGATTAACCACCGCAAGGGTCACCGCATCTGCTGGGTTATCAGGGCAACAGATGATTTTGAATTGATTTAAGTGAATAATTGGACTGAAACTAAGAATTTCAGAAAATTAAGATCGTAGTCTCGCTTTGCCAGACCTTCCTCCACAGCGCTGCAAACAAGGGTCTGGCGAGTCCACACAGCATTCAGGAATGGGAGGAAAACATGCTCTGGTTTATTAGCTTTTCTTTAAACCAATCACAATAGTTATGGACGGTACTAAGCACCAGGCAGAACGACGGTGCCTCTGCAAAATAGCCTTGGGAAGGAATTGGTTTTGGTGAAATGTGTACATTCAAAGGTTGTTTTAGTCGTGCAGAAAACAGAAAACTCAGATTGGACAGAGTCTAACTAGCTGTCTCGATTTACCCAGCAGAGATCTGAGGAGCAGTTAACTATAGTACTCATAAACTGACCAGAGTTAAAAATTCCAACACAAAGAAAGCGGAAGGTACCGGACATTCAGCCGAGTGAAATCCGGGAGAATTTCTGGCGGCAATGAAACAATCTTGAAAGTGGAACGCCGTGGACATAGACTAAGCCTTTCAGGATGTAGTTGTATGTATGCAGATATGTTTGTATTTGAATGTGCATGAACTAGAAAAAGAACACAAGGGCCAAAAGGACAGGGAGGCAGGCTAACACACAGACATACTGTAGGCAAAAATTTAAAAAAAAACATGCAGGTGATGAGAGAGACAGACCAAATGTGGGGCACCCTGTCTTACTGAGCTCACTGAGCTGGTGACCACACAGGCCAAACAAAACCATTGTTATTATTAATCCAAATTAGAAATTAATGAAAATCTGTACCATTGCAAAATTAAAAATATTCATTTGGCAGCTGCTTTGAAATATTTGCACTTTTTTCAAACCTAACAGCACATTTTCACATATAGCCTATGCCTTCTCAAAATGTGCTCCAGTTGTATGCTTCATCAGAGAAGACTACTCTCAAATGTTAAGAATGGAGCACCGCTCTTCAAAACACTTCACAGAAAAGAGGAAGCTAGATTTATGATTCCCACAAAAAATAACATTCAATGACAAACAAACTGTTGCTGGAGAAATTGGACATGAATGCTATCTTTTGTAACTCAATCCATAACCTATGGGATCAGACAGATCAACCTTTACACAGATTTGAAACAGCAGGATTTAAAATCTGGTAGGACTTGTCTACCCATTTTGGACAAAAAAGGGTTATAAAATTAAAAACTGCAGCTGCTAAAAAAAGTTTCCCCCTTCAGGAGATTTCAGGAGCTAAACTAAAATTACCTTCTGCTGTTATTAAAATAACGTGCAGTTCTAGGCAGCACTTTTTCTACACATAACAAAACACCTAAATCCAACAACTGACACCTAAAATGCTCAACAATTAAAGGACAAAAGGCATAATTTGTAATCGCCTTTCAGAACAACAAATACATGTGTGTTACGTCCACATCAGCAGGACTACATCATTTGTCTGTGCCTTTCAAAACCATTTTCTGAGCCAACACCACTATGGTTAGGGTTGAGTTGGATGTGGATGGGGAAACATTGTGGTTACAATTCTAACTTTGTTGAGGCTAATTGACCTCCATCGTCATGTTTACAATAATAACCACTTGGTTCAGTAATGCTAACAAGAAACCAAATGTTGACTGTAATAAAGAAAAGGGAAATTAACAATTAACTTCCAAGTTAAAGTCCTCCGTTTGGTTGACCCATACATCGACTCCGACCTCCTCCCTTTGCAGACTTTGTCGCACTATACAGGTGCTGGTCGTAGAATTAGAATATCATGAAAAAGTTGATTTATGTCAGCAACTCCATTCAAACACCTGCAAAGAAGAAAATTGATATTTGCATCTTATATTCATTCATCACACACACTGTGATATTTCAAATGTTCATTTCTTTTAATTGTGATGATCATAACTGACAACTAATGGAAATCCCAAATTCAGTATCTCTGAAAATTAGAGTATTACTTAAGACCAACACAAAAAAGGATTTTTCTAAATGTTGGCCAACTGTAAAGTATGAACATGAAAAGTATGAGCATGTACAGCACTCAATACTTAGTTAGGGCTCCTTTTGCCTGAATTACTGCAGCAATGTGGCGTGGCATGGAGTCGATCAGTCTGCGGCACTGCTCAGGTTGCTCCGATAGTGGCATTCTTCTGCTTTGTTGGGTATTGCATCGCATCATCCTCTTTAGATTAGATTAGATTCAACTTTATTGTCATTACACAGGTACAAGGCAACGAAATGCACCTTTCATAATACCCCATAGATTTTCTATAGGGTTAAGGTCAGGTGAGTATGCTGGCCAATTAAAAACAGGTATACAATGGTCCTTAAACCAGGTACTGGTAGCTTTGGCATTGTGTGCAGGTGCCAAGTCCTGTTGGAAAATGAAATCTGCATTTCCATAAAGTTGGTCAGTAGCAGGAAGCGTGAAGTGCTCTGAAACTTCCTGGAAGATGGCTGCGTTGACCCTGGACCTCAGAAAACACAGTGGACCAATACCAGCAGATGACATGGCACCCCAAACCATCACTGACTGTGGAAACTTTACACTGGACTTCAAGCAACATGGATTATGTGCCTCTCTTATCTTCCTCCAGACTCTGGGACCTTGATTTCCAAAGGAAATGCAAAATGTACTTTTATCAGAGAACATAACTTTGGACCACTCAGCAGGCGAGACGCTTCTGACGCTGTGTCTTGTTCAAGAGTGGCTTGACACAAGGAATGCGACAGCTGAAACCCATGTCTTGCATACGTCTGTGCGTGGTGGTTCTTGAAGCACTGACTCTAGCTGCAGTCCACTCTTTGTGAATCTCCCCCACATTTTTGAATAGGTTTTGTTTCACAATCCTCTACCACATCTTTTCCTTCCCTTCGCCTCTCTATTAATGTGCTTGGACACAGAGCTCTGTGAAGACATTTTGTGTCTTGTCTTCCTTGTGCAAGGTGTCAGTGGTCGTCTTTTGGACAGCTGTCAAGTCAGCAGTCTTCTCCATGATTGTGTAGCCTACAGAACTAGATTGACAGACCATTCAAAAGGCCTTTGCAGGGGTTTTGAGTTAATTAGCTGAATAGAGTGTGGCACCAGGTGTCTTCAATACTGAACCTTGTCACAATATTCTAATTTTCTGAGATACTGAATTTGGGGTTTTCATTAGTTGTCAGTTATAATCATCACAATTAAAAGAAATGAACATTTGTAATATATCACTGTGTGTGATGAATGAATATAATATACAAATTTCACTTTTTGAATGGAATTACTGACATAAATTAACTTTTTCATGATATTCTAATTATATGACCAGCACCTGTAAGTTGCACTGTTTTTGTTCTTTGCTCCCAACAAAGCAAATCAATTCTAACATGTGCTAAAACAACTAATGCTGTCATTCTTTCTTGGAAGGACAGTCAACAGTGTTCGATGACAAAGTCCTAGACAAGTCTCCAGAAATGACACTAAAGTTTCACTATTAAACTTTTCAGCCCCTGCTGAGAATGTCACTGCCCCCAAAGCCAACATTAAGGCATAAATGGTCAAGTTCAATGAGACATCAGGTAGTGTGCGTGAAGACTTATGCTATGTAATATCCTGTGCACAAATTGAAATTTCTTGTGTAATTTTTGCTATAAAAATGGGAAACCTTTAATAGCTCTAATGGAGGAAAAGTCCAGAACTATTTCTCTTTTCTGCTGCCTTTAACCTCCATTCATAAATGACTACTTTACCAATGTTACATAGTTAAATCTTAAAGTCTGTTCTTAATGTTCTTCCATGTGTTCTTGCAAAACATTTGTTATGCTAATTCATTTATTCAGTAGTATGGCTGTCTATCACCTTGACTGGGGAAAGATGTCCGATTACGAGAACAAAGTTTCAGTGGTCCATGATCCAGGTGCCTCCCGTTGAGTGAGCGGATGTTCTCCTCTCGGTCCAGTGGACCAGGCGATGTCAGGTTCAGGATTAAATCCATAACCAGACACGATATAATGAGGTTTCAAACCAGCAACCCACTGGGACAAAGTACTGTAATCCCCACCAGTTAAAGGTTGAGTAGTCATCGAATCATGTGTTTGTTTTAGGCTCAGCAGGAAATGGTGAGGGTTCCAATAATGTTATTTCTCAGATAAATTTGTTTTCATGACATGCAAATGTTAATCACGGTTTATTTTAAATCCCAGCTTCTAAAAGACTACCAGTTAATAAAAGACATATTTTCCTGGTGAGTTGATGGTGTTTATGCAGGGCTGAACATTAAGGCTTGTCCACTTGTCAGGGACAGGTGGATTCTTTGTAGGGCAAGCGAAAGAGAAATTTACTTGTCCTACTGGACAAGTTAAAACTCCCAAAACAAACGTAAAATGCCATGTTTCTTCACGTTATGTGCCACTCATTGCGTCTATGTTACCAATTCGAAACAAATAAAAATTTTTCCTCCCAATCCGGGGTAGCGGACGGCTAATATTGGACACAGCGGCACTGGCTCAGCGGACGGCTAACGTTAGACACAGCAGCAGTTGGTCAGCTAATTCTCTGTAAGCGATGCAGCATAAAAGCACAGCGGAACCAGCAAGCCAGCCGGTGTTAGATAGCTAACATTAGCTTGCTAATTCTGCCTTAACATATTTTCAATTATTTCACACTTTTTTGTTAAGTACATAATTCCACGTGTTCATTCATAGTTTTGAGGCCTTCAGTGATAATCTACAATGTAAATAGTCATGAAAATAAAGGAAACACATTGAATGAGAAGGTGTGTTCAAACTTTTGGCCTGTACTGTATTTGTTTTGCCGTTGTGAACTGAGCTATCATCGCAGCACGTCCAGTCTGAAATTCCACGTGATGGCAAGCACACAGTTGATGCCAATTCTCCGCCCCCTTTGTCAAAGTATTTTTTTCACCCTTTGATTGATGGACAATGTTACACTAGGTGAGAGATTATTTTTTCCAAGTGTGAATGACTGCTCCAAGTGAGAACGTTACGTGTGAAATTGAACACTGCAGTAGGCTATAAGCCAATGTTGTTTTCAATACAAAGCAAGCCAATCCACTTTTCCATGTTGATAAACGCATTAAAATGAGAAAAAAAATAATGGGGCAAAAAGAAATCAAGGGACATTTAGAATAGATACAAATGTATGATTAATTGCGAGTTAACCATGACATTAATGTGATTAATCGCGATTAAATATTTTAATCGTTTGACGGCACTAATAATAATAATAATAAATATATATATATATTAAAGTAGTAAAAAGTAAACTAAATCACACGACTGTTCATCAGTCATTTGCAGTTTTAATGTATTTTGGCCCTCTGAAAGAGGTACATTTCTCACGAACCCACAGCTTGGTTACAAATTTGCAGGAAATACTGCCTTCACTAGAGGCATACTATAGGTGTGAAAATATAAAGTCTCCAGGCAGCATGACTACAAGTGTTCCTGTTGAGACAACTGAGCTGCTGGAAAATTGCAGAACCAATAGTCATGAAGAGAAGGAGACCACTTCTGTAGAGTAGTTGAAAGGATGTGTCTGCGATAGCGGCAGGTGGTTAATGTTTCTCTAATGACACAGTTTAATTTTCTAGCATGCTCAGCTGTCTCGGTCTGTCAGTCCATATGGTTTACAAAGACCCTAAGCTAATGCTAGCTTGTTAGTCTCCCCATGATATGCATTTACTTACACCAGATGCTTGACAGAGCACATCAAAGATACACTGCTGACTGTATCCAATCTGTGTTGTTTTATTGTTATCCTGTCACATCTTAACAGAATGTGTTGAGCTGATGTAGGAGACTGAGGAAACAGTATGGTATTTTTCCATTATCTGTGTTAGAGGCTGCTTTTGTGAGGTCCAGAAGATACCATGTACTTGGCTGCTTTCTTTTCAAAATCAAGATATATGCAAATAAGCCAACAGTTTGCTGGGAAGACACATAAAAAATGTGCAGAGGAAAGATAAGGGAGGTGTAGTGATGATGTGAACTAAAAATAAACTAAATCTGATTAATTTCTTCTTTTCTAGTTATTTTGTTGTCAACAACTCTAAATAACACTTCTCCCTTGTTCGATCAGTTGTCTTAAAAACCGAAAATCCAAAATCAACTCAACTAGCCCGGATACAACATGTCAAAAGGCTCTGTGCTATTTCAACAGTTTACCACTAAATTATAGGTGCAACAACTAGTGCCGCCTAAGTAATCTGACATTAAATCTGCATAAATCATAACATAATGTGTAATAAAGACCTCCAAATTAAACTTACCAGAAATTCAAACTTTACCTTTCATCACAATGATCGAGAGGTAAACAATAGTAATGCGGTGTTCACGTTATAAGGTAATTGTGTACTGTATTTGATTGGCCATTGCAGAGCCTTGCCGGAAGACATAGCATTGCGTTGAGTCAACCGTTAAGCATGAAGTAGAGATAATGTACTTAATTACAAAGCTTTCAGTGTCAAATCATATCAAATTCAGGTATTATTCCTGTAAATGCACTGCTGTCTTTCTGCAGTGCAGTTTGAGAACAAAAGTAAAGTTTCTGTAGAGATTAACAATATTTGTAAGCGTATAAATTAGTCATAACAAGGATTCCTGTAATTGTGATGCCTTACAGTTAGTTACAGGTGCAGGGTAATGAATTACTGCGTTGAGTAAATAGGCCATAGCCCCAGCGGTGAGGTGAGTTACCTAACTTTGCTGATGCAGCACACATATGCAAGCCCAACTCTATTGTACAGTAGAGTACAATAGAGTTGGGCAGTATCCAAATTTTGATACCGTCAAACCTCCTCCCTATTTTACCGCAGTATATGGTATTACCGTGACTAATTAAAAATTATGACGTTAGGCTCAGACGGCATTACCAAACTGTTGGCTTGTGCCCAAACTGAATACCAACCACTAATACTGAAACACCTCTGGATGCTCCCATGTTGCCTCATCAACATCTCAGACAAGCCCAACAATCTCTACAAACAAATGTGACATAACATGTTAGTTTGTTGTGTATAAAGTTCACGACTTGTGTTGTGGCAACGCTTGTATTTCCTTTCTGTTCTATTAGCTGTTCCATTAATCGTTTCTTTGGCAAACATGTGGTCTCAGTTGGGTCTGCTTCCAAAACATCAAAGATCCTTATGTGTTGTTCCCTCTATATGAGGGAGATGGCCTCAGCAGAGACTTTACTCTTTTACTGCAAAAGGGTATTTCAGACTCAGTTTGTGTGTTTGTGTGTATTGATCCAAAAGAGAGAGTATGTATAAGAGAGGACAATGTCATTTATGTTTTGTTGCTTCCATATGACTTGGCCAAAGTCAACTCATAATAATAGCGATGACAGAGAAGTCAATATGTCAGTTGCACTGGCCACCATATGAAAAAGACCCTTTGAAATTCACAAAGATATGTCAGAGATCCAAATACTGTATGTCACTGTCATTTCTGTAAGAGAATGTGCAGATCTAAATTTAAATACATCGTTCAATGTTGTGAATCTATGCTGACTACAGCTGCATCTTTCCAGCCTTAAGGGGGCCAGTGTTGACACATTCTCAAAAAATATTATCTGAGAAGTCTTAGTTTAAAGGATAAAGCTGGTGATTTGTTCTTGTCAACAAATCTGATGTCAGGTTTATGTCATATCGCGTGATTGCCATAAAACATGCTCACAAACAAATTTTGTCATTTGTTTTGAAATGTCCGTAAATCCTTGCCGATGTTAGTACCCATATAGCCTACCTCTAACATTAGAGCAAATGTTAGCCTTAGCCAAAGTTTGGCTGTAGCTCAATCTGTAGGGATTTGGGTTAGGAACCGGAGGGTCAATGGTTCAAGTCACTGTACAGACAAAAGTATAAAGTGTTGACTGATAACTGGAGGGATGCCAATTCACCTCCTTGCCACTGCCAAGGTGCTCTCGAGCAAGGCACCAAACCCCCAACTGCTCTGGGCGCTCCAAACTCTGACATCTTTCCATGCATAAGCATGTATAGGTTCTGAGCATGTTTGTTATTCTGGCTTGTGTTTAATGTGTGTACAACTGTACTAACAGAGTCCCTCGCAGGATAAACCTTCTCCTTCTAACATGGCTGTTAGCCTGGCTAGCAATAATTCAAAAACAGAAATAATGTTTCAATGACATGGTGTATCATGTGAAGTTGTGTGATCACCTTCTACTAAATTATAAGTAGTTGGTTCGTTGGCTATGGATTAATCAGACTGGCTGGACGGACATTTTAAAAGCATCGCACATATCCCAACAACAGAACAGACAGATGACATACATTTCTTTATTTATGGTGCTGTGTTGCGCTACATCGTTAATAACGACAGAAAAACACTTCCTCAACCGGTACACTCCGGGCTTCCTGAACGATAGCTGTCAATAAAGGTAACGTTAGGGAGTTGTCAACGTTAGTCTGTGGGTGAGATTGCATTGAAAGTGACCAAACATAAAAAGGCCAGTGCCTCCTTGGTTTCTGCCACCAAAGTGTCAAAAATCAGTTTCATTCAAGTGTGCAGCAATCAACTTTGAGAGCAGAGTTTACCTGTGAGAGCGTATACATCCTCCAGCGCTGGCACAGCAGACACTCGTGGGCACGTAGTTACAGTGGCCGACACGGGCAAACGCCCTGCAACTTCAGAAAACACATGCACATAGTACAAAACACAAGCAATTTAAGAAAACAACTTCACTAATTTGGCAACACATGCGCAGCATTTAGCAAACGCGCTGCATACACACACAACACAAACACATACATAAACGCGCTGCATATACACACAACACAACCAAATACATAAATGCGATGCAAATAAAAAACGATGCAAAAAGAAAAGCACACAAACCATGAAAACAAATGCAAAAAAAAGCTGCATCAGATTCCACAACGGAAGTGCTCCAGGCCTCTAGAGGGAGTGATAAGTGGAACAGCTGGATCTTTGACCTCACGGGAGAGAGAGAGAGAGAGAGAGAGAGAGCGCGCCGGGACCGGTCTATGGCCGACACATTCAATCCATAGATTGTATATTATTAATTAATATTGATATACTATTATTAATAATAAAAATAATAATAGTGGGTGCTCTGTGCGCGTGCTGCTTTGTTATATATATATATATATATATATATATATATATATATATATATATATATATATATATATATATATATATATACACACACACACACACACACACACACACACACACACACACACACACACACACACACACACACACACACACACACACACACCGTTCTTTCCCCCTCCCTGTTTTGTTTCATGCTCGCAGCTGCCTGTACAACTCTCAATTGTTAAATTGGTGCACAAAGAGTAATATCTGTGCATGTGAAACGATATAATTTGCTCGTTAGCATGTTTTATCACACTTGCGAGATATAATTCTGACGCCATAAACAAATCCCACAAAGAAAATAAAACCAACAATGCCATTTATAGCATGGATATATGGGGATGGCAATGTTGGCCTGTTGGTCGGTCAGCTACTGGATTGATTGAAATGTTGTTCAGACATTCATGATCCCTATATGGAATTTGGTGATCCCATGACTATTTCTTTAGTGTCTTGAGGTTGAAATTTGTGGTTTGGAGGGAAATATCTCAACAACCAAACAATAGATTGTCATTAAATAATGTAGAGACATTAATTTCCACCTTTACTTGAAATCACGATGAGCCCTTTACTTTTTATATAGCACAATTATCAGGTAACATTGGAGCTCTATGGCAAAGAGGAATAAGCTATACCAGACTTTGGCAACACAGATAATACTTATTTGAATCAATTTATTGTTGGTTTTGTTGATCTGACAATAAGTAAAACATACTGTAGAATATCACTGGACCTATCCTTAGCAGCAAAATCACAATATATACTGCATATAAATACGGGGGATTTACCTTCAGTCAGGACATGTGAGGAACAACCGCTGTGGGAGCCCATGAGTCAAGACATCAGCAGCTAAACAAGGGGAAGCCCAGCCTCACTGTCCTCATTACAGGCAACAGACCGTTGTAATAATGAAGCGTGATGACTCCTTTTATGTGAGACCCAGTCTCATGTCTAATGGCCCTATCATTACTGGAGAGTGTAAACAGGAGAAAACACTACATACAGACATGGGATTTGTCCTGCAGTAAGTGTTTGTTGTGGTTTTGAGAACCGCAGGTTCATGCGTGTGTTTTATGTGCGTTTGTGCAAGTGTGTGCCGTCTCTGGTAGCAGGACTTCTTCTAAGGCAGAAAAATGCATTTGTTGTTGTAAGCCCCAGTGTGGAATCAAAGCATGGTGGTAACATCAAAATCCATTGCTTCGCTACAAAAAGACAGAACACTTATTTTAACTGTAGAACTTAGTGTAAATGTACTAACAGCTTACACCCTATGCTACAACAGCTGAACAAGACTTAGTGAGGTGGAATTTGAGAAACTAAAGATGGAAAACTTGATTTATAATTGCAATAAAGAAAAATTCCACTGAAAGCCTCAAATACTTGCTGGTTGCAGCCTTGGAAGGTGGCTTTGAAAAGATTACATTACATCAAGAGGAAGGCATCTGTAGTAAGCTCAGTATCACAATACGTACAGTAAAGTCCAATCCAGTGTTTCCCACACAGACTAATTTGTGGCGGTGCGCACAATCAACACCAGCTGCCAAACATTGAGTTTCTTTATTTTTATTTTTTAACGCTATTTAAACACACATTCGTTCAGCTGCATTTCCTTTCCCTGCTCTCCTCCGTCTCTCTGTCACTCTACACACACATACACAGCCCCTCCCCTCCATCCACACAGTGTCTGTCTCCATGAAAACACTGTTGCCAACTTAGCGAATTTGTGGCTAGATTTAGCAACTTTTCAGACCCCCTTAGCGACTTTTTTTTCCTTACAGCGACTAGCAACAAATCTGGCGACTTTCTGTAGAAAAGACAGCAACTTTCTGTAAAGTATTCTGTAAAGCCAGTATTGTCCAGTGAGCACGCAAGGTATTTCTCTCCTGTGGCCGCCAATACGGTCACCTCTTCTGAATCTGTTTTGTGAGGAGCAGCCCCTCTCCTCCCCTCTCTCCTCATGTGAGCCAGCACTACGCAGGCAGGTAAAAAGTGGAGAAGGGACAGGATGCGGGGGCCAGTGTCGGTAAGAGAGACAGCGGGATGCAAAGTGAGAAAGACGCAGATGACCTGGCCTGGCGCTGGGCAAGCCAGCCTTCCTTGAGAATTCTTTATTGACCCCCCCACCCCTTGTAGAATTTCTGAGGTCATCCACCGCCACTAATTGCTTTCTAATCTGTGTGAAACACTGCAATCACAGTCAAAACATCTAAAAACATCCATATAAACCTAATGACCCACTACTGCGGATAATTTACGTCCCTCTCTGTGATCTGCATTTTAAGCAGGTTCCAAACAATTCTTGCTTCACGAGTAAATTACTAAAACACTACTTGTACTGGAGCTATAGAACTATGAGTAGGCAATGGTGCGGCATGGAAAAAGTGCATTTCTCCATATTGTTGGGAAACTCCACCAGAAGAATGTATTTGTGTATTTTGTGACTTCTTTGGCAAAGCAACACTTAGAACATAACAATAATATGGGTAGATTGGCGTGTTGTTCAAGGCACTAGTGGGACAATGAAATTTTGATTCAGGCAGTCTAGCTAGTAAGTAATACTTTTTGGAACGTGATCATGGCTGCAAATATTCTATCTTTCATCATGACTATCGCATAACTACACACACACACACACACACACACACACACACACACAAACCCCGTTCTTGACCATGTTGTATACCTTTTCTTTTAGTCTCTTTTTAACCACAGACATGTCTGGACTGTGACACATGTGCCAGTTTATGCAGAATGTCAAACTTCATTATTGTCATGTAAGAGGTTCTCACTTAAGTAATGTTAGTTGTTCGGGGGTGCAGTTTTGTTAAGGATGAATACCTGCTCAAAACATACAGCACCCAGTTAAATAATCTTTCTTGATTGATCTTTAAAAGTGGAATACCCACCACTGAGACAAGTCCTTAACAGGTTAAATCAAGTGCATTTTAAGTGCTTCAAAGTACTTTTCAAAGCTTTTTAGATTAACAATTTTTTCTTTGTTATTTCACCTACTAACAAATGTCTTCATCTTCTCTGTATGGACACTTTTTGTTTTGGTTTGTTCGCGTGTCTAGACAGAATGCATTTTGCGGGGCTTTGAGTTGGCTGTCTATTGTCTACCTGTGTACCTGGGGATGGTTGGATAGCTTCACCACATCACAGGGCTTTGTCTGCTTCAGTTTGTTCTCTCATCAGAGACCAGACATAATTGCCTTTCAACTCCCGTCGCCCTCGCTTTTCCTCACAAATGTGTCGTACGGGGGAGGTGGAACGTTTCTATATATACAGCCATGCTTATCTGTAGAGAACAAAGCTCCGCTGGTCACCTGCTAACTGAGCATGTGCAGAGAGGTTACAACAGGGTAGGGAGGGGCTTTATGGCCCACTTAAACCCGATATCTGAAATTCAACCTCAGGACATGAAACAGGACAGGTGTCTGGTTCCAACTATGGCCAAAGTAATGGACATGAGTGGCAATGGGGTTGGGCTGGAGTGTGTTGTATTGTGTGTGTGTTAGGGCCTTCCCATGTCTCATTCTTTCCCCTGACCTCTTACCCTTATCTGACCTTTATGCAAGTGTGTGTGTGTGTGTGTGTGTATGTGTGTGTGTACATGTACATGACCATGTCTGTGTGCTTATGTGTCAGTGAGTGTGTAAGGTTGGAGGTGTGTGCATTTATGACAGCGTCAAGGTCAAGAGAGCACTAGAAGTTACCTTTAAAACAAAGCAGATTGCCACATTGGATAAGCAGGATGCTCTACATGCTTGAAAGGTCTAGGATCATTTTGGTCAAATAACCCTCAAGCCTCGGCTCACACATGCACACCTGGCCTCTATTTTACCTCCTGCCTGGCGCAATCCTGCAAATCATGGCAGCCGCTCCATAGATGTATCCCCTACAGAGGATTTCTCCAGTAAACTTTGGTTATTATGAAGGATGGTGGCATGGGTCAAACCAGAAGAGACAAATACCATAGCAGTAGATGCGTTGAAAGCTAGAGCTGCAACAATTAGTCGATTGATCAATTAGTACATTGGCAGAAACCTAATCGGCAACTATTTTGATAATCAATTTATTGTTGTAGTCATTTTTCAAGCAAAAATGTCAAACCAATTCACGGGTTCCAGTTACTCAAATGTGAGGGATGATTTGTCATATTTAAGAGTAAACTGAATATTTTTGGTTTTGGACATGTGGTTGAATAATTCAAGCTGAATGATTACTGTACAACACCTCAGGCTGTGAGAAATGATTTCACTATTTTCTAACATTTTATAGACCAGGCAATTAATTGAGAAAACAATCAGTAATAAAAAATAATCATTATTTGCAGCCCGAGTGAAAGCAATGTAAAAGCAAGTGTAGACGGAGAAGTAATAGCCTACTTTTCTTTGGATCCATACATCACTCTTTGGTTGATATCAGCGACACAAGACTCTCTGTATCCTAGTAGAGATGTTAATGCAGCAGACCCTTCGTTAACCGATTATCATTAAAGGTTACTATATCCATATCCCAGTGATTCATTTTAGTAATAAAAGTAAATTAATTGAGTTACTTAGAAATATGAATATATTATGAAGAGTTAACCCTTGTGTTGTCTTCCTGTCAAAATTGGAAATCAACAATTTTGTTGACGCTTTTTATCGATGTTTTTAACTTTCTCTTATGTTTCTGAAGCTTTTATTCAATGTGTCACTTTTTTGACGTTTTCAACACTATGTAACACTAACTTATTAACTTTAGTTTTACAGTTATTTTTGGAATTTATGGTCAATAAATAAGGAAATTATATCTAATGTTTGAGTGAGAAAAGCAGAAATTAGGAATTATTTAGACTAAAACCAAAGGAATGTATGTTGATGGATAATCACAGACTGGAATGTGTCAACTTTTACTCAATACTATTTCAAAATCACTTCAATTGCTTTTTTTCATAAGCTATAAAATTGACTAAGACACCCCAAAATGACCCATCAAAATCACAAAAAGTGTGGAAATCACAAAAAGTGTGGAATCAATCATGTTATTTGGGGTAATTACAATTGGGTAATTTAAAAGAACATTGATATAGGAAAATGGGTCAATTTGACCCAAGGACAACATGAGGGTTAACTTTGTTTCCTACAGACATTAGCAGAAGTTTCTACGAGTCTGCACATAAAGAATTTAAAGAGAGTTGTACAGACTTAAACTCCTCTCAGATACAGACAACATGTCTGCCTCCCTTTTCCCGCCTTCTAATGAACCAGCATCTGATTGGTTCTGGCAGTCATCCCACCTTTAATGATGACCACTGATTGGTCACAGGCCTTCTCTGCTTTCAACCTTCTGCCTGGTGAAATAAACAAGAAAGCCACGAGAAACATCAGTCATCAATAACAATTATCTCTCTCTTTCCCCCTCTCTCCCCCTTCCCTTCCCCATTCCTGCCAAACAACTCCTCCTTTCTCACTTATGCTATATAACATTATTTAGTCTTTCTTTAGCTACATACTTGTCTGGACTGTGACAGATGTGGCAGTTTATCCTGACTTTCAAACTTCATTATGGTCACGAAAAAAAGGTGGTCACTTGAGTCTGTTAATTTGTAGAAGTAACAATAAATGGGCCAAGGACAAGTCATGAGATATATATATATATATATATATATATAGATAGATATACATACACACACACACACACACACACTGTATATACATACTATATATACACACATACATACATACACATATATATATATACACATACATACATACATACATACATACATACATACATACACACACACACACACACTATATATATATATATATATATATATATATATATATATACACACACATATACATACATACACACACTATATACATATATAAGTTACAATGCCAGCAACTAAAACAATTTTTTTCTGTTTTCCTCTTTTGCCTTCAATTCTTTCAGAGGGTGAATGGAAGGAGCTTTAATCATTAATTTATCCATCAGCTTGCTTTCTCTGAAACCAGAACTGATCCACCTGTTGCATTATTTACCTGGAACCAACATTCCCAGTCCCTACATCAATATTTCAGCAAAGACCATGCACCTCCACTGGACACCATGATGAGACAGATGTGGATGTTGCTACAGCGCATTGTGGACAAAATACAGCCCACAGGGGATTTTGTTCAAATTAAGTGGAGACAGGTAGATTTTTGTTTTGCTTTATCTTCATGCACAAACTATAATGTGCCTTTATGCCTACATTTTTAGAATTGTAAATAAAAGGCTGAGGTGAGATGGCATCTACTTTATTTGGCTGAAAAGCTCTAAAATTTGAAATATTTTTTAATTTGTCTTTGGCAAAGAAGACATTTACAGCAACATATAGAAGAAGGCTACAAACAGAGAATTTGATGATCATTCATATATATTTTAAAAGGAGCTCTCCAGGTCATTAAGTTAATTTCAGCGATACTCAAGAGGCGGCCAGGAAGTTAACAGCCAGCCAAATGCTGGAAATAATCAATGCCTTGGTCAAATGTAATTTGTTAAAATGGCAAATGTATCATGAGAATTAGTATTCAAGTGGCAGTTGTGTTTAACATCTTAGCATGGGCCACACGGTAATTACTTCCATGTAGTTATTAAACTAAGGAAACTATATCAGCTTGTAGAAGCACTGTTAGAAGAAGCGGTCAGTGGTGCATCAGGCAACATTTCAGAACTTTAGGTTTATATTTTAAAATGTAAACTCAGTCGTAGGAGCAGCACCATCTGATATAGCCAATCACAGTTTGTAATTTAAGCCAGTAGTTGACAAATTAAGTACAAAACTGGCTGCAGACGGATCCAGTGAGGTTTTATGATATTAGACTTTAAACTACAATACACTCTTGGCTTAAACATAGTGGTTACTGAAGAACAAACCAGGGTCAGTTTCATCTAGTTCAATTCTATGACTGCCTTGTTGGCACTGTGTTTCCACTGACAGTAATACTTTATCCTTCACCACATTCAGCATTAGTGATGTTAGTTTATACAGAGCTCACAGAGCCAACACACAAAAGAAGCAACAAAAACTTCCGCTCGAGAAGGCCCAGCCATTAATAAAATCAACACCTGCTGCACACACTTCCTATGTGCTCTGTGAAGTCTATGGTTTGTTTGACTGTATAACTCATTATGGCATCAGTGTTGTTGCTGTATGGATATATCTGTAAAGCAGATGTCAGATGAATATGTCTGTTTCACAGATGCAAGGTTTGGTGTAGAAAAACCCAAATATGGCAGCACTTTCCTTCAAAAGTATAATTAACTCTGTTATGACTTCATATTGAGTCATAATTTTCATCATGGCCCTAAGAAATAAACTATTCCTTCTCACTGTTTGCAGTTGTGGATGAAGACGAACAGCAGGCCTGCATCATACTGCTCTCTGTTGTTGTTTTTTCCCATTGGTAATGACCCTTCAGTCCTCTGACCTATCAGGTGCATTTATTGGGATGGATCAGATGTAGAGTGTATTTCAAGAAATTCCTGGTTGTGATATCGTTATCCAATAATCATCTGAATCAGCCTCTAAAACAAAAAGGTCATCGCACAGAAAATACTCATGTGCGGGCTCTTATGATGTTGCGTAAAATAATTTTTAAACAATAAAACACTCCAGTGAGTGATAAAAAAAAAAAAAAAAAGATTGTCAAGACTCTAATACGTGACATTATTACGTGAAGACAGTCCTGCCTTTTTTTGTCCCATGTAGCTTTAGGATTTTAGATCATAAACCTGCCTTCTTTTTTTTTGAAAATCAGCATCAGGAGACCATCAGAAATGAATCATAAAATATCCTTAAACCAAAGCACCAGTCTTGCTGATCTAAGTCAATGTCTTTGTTGAACATCTTTGTTTATACGATCTGAAGGTTGTGTCTCTTCACTCAGGACTCTGGAATACCTTCTGAGGCTGCTTGAGAAAGAGGTGTTTACTTGTGTCTCTTAGTGCTGCATTTAACACGCTGATCTGTGTTTGTTTCCATTTCAAGTGCATGTAGTACATTCCGATGAGATGACAAATATAATGCACTCAGTGGGAAGGGCAACAACACAGAGCTTTCAAAAGGGTTGTTTTGATTCATTTAAAATCATGACTTCAAATTGAAAAGCTTGTTCAGATCTTGAACAGATCCTAATCAAAGTACTCTGCATTTTTGAGATTTTAACTGAGAATTATCTGTTCAGCAGCTTGATAGTAAACTGTAATGTATCTGTACGTTATCGCAAGACCTCCCTTTTTGTCTGTAAGTGCTTTAATGTGTCTGTAATTAAAGTTAACTGCCAGGGCCATTTCTGCAGAACTGGTTTGAAGACCATAATGCATTCAAAGCCACCAGCTCAACCGCAATGAAACAATTAGAATCACTGAGTCGAACTGCTAGTCCCTAATGGCATTCTCCTCCTAGGCATGAGCAATCAAGACTTATCCAAGGCACGGCCAGCGGAGCCAGAGGGAACCCTGTGTCAGCTCATCTGGGCTGGAATCCGCAAAAGCCGCTCACTTTTACTAATGTACAATAAGCGTGGCATTTTGGGAATAAATAAGATCATTGCCATTTGCTTTGGGTGCTGACCCCAGATCCCGGATCAGCACTTTCACTCTGCTTTACTTTAAAGTTTGGCCTCAGATTGCAACAACAGTTTAAGCCAAAACCATAAGACAATGAGACTGACTCATTTCTTTCCTACAAGGGGGGAAAAAGATTTTGAGAAATGTGCCCACAGAAATATATTATCATTAGAGAGGCACTGCTTTTGCATTGTGACCTAAATGTACGAGACCTACTGTAACTATGTATTACTAGCATCGCAATCATAGTATGTCTGATTTTTTGTACAGTATTTTTTTAACCCATTGTGATATATATAGACAGTATAAAAACAATAGAAGTTTAATTGCTAGAAAATAAACTGCAAAACCATGTACATAAATTTTGAGCTGTGTGTGTAACACTGTAAAGCCAACATTTGAGTTAAAAACGTTTCCATGAAGGGAACCCCCTACAGCCTTCAGGCTACAGTAGTTCAGGGGGAAAAAGACAAGTATGTGGTGCTTCACTGCATCTAACAAATTGTTTTCTGGTGTGATAAAACATTTTTTCCCCTCACTGGCGACTGATTTCCAACATCTGAGTCTCGTTAGGACTGTTACACAGAACAACAAGATTACAGGGCGAGGCAATGAAGACTCAGTCAGTAATTGATCGGCAACTGATAATTACTTCAATAATGATTTGTGCTTACTATTACAACACAGCAATGAAACGGTTTGAAAGTTTCAGCGCAATATAAAAAGGGTTAGAGACATACTCTGTGTATTGGTGTTTGAGCATGTGTGTGGGTGTGTGTTGTCACACCCCAAATTCAAGCCACAGAGCCACTGACCAGATGTTTTTTTCTCTTTCTCTCTATCTCGTGGAATTTTTCAGTTTGTCTTTTCCTAAAGGTTTCCATTGCTTTACAAGTTCCCATTCATTCATTCATTCATTCATTCAACAGCCATTGCATAATGTATGCGCTTCTGTAATCAACATTATCCTAAATATATAATTACTAATCAAATTTGACCAAAAAGATCACAGTTACATTCAAGACTTAAGGGCTTGCACTAATGAATATTTTCTAATTGATCCTAATGTTGAGGTTTTTCTGCGCCATCCGAGGGTAAATGTGTGTCAGTGTTTATCTGAGCAGGTGGCACCTTGTACGGCAGCCACAGTGTATGAATGTGCGAGAATGGTGAATGGTTCCTGTACTATATAAAAGCGCTTTGAGTAGTCGTTAAGACTAAAAAAGCGCTATATAAGAACAGTCCATATACATTTATTTATGAGACTTACAATGAATGAAATGATGTTTTTCATTTCAAAGCATCAGCATGAATGAGATATGGATCTAAAAGATGATACATAAACCCTACCCAAAATGCAGCACTGCTGGGGGATGTTTTTCTAGTTGTGCCAGTGTATCAACACTTCGCTAGTTTCTACTTCAGAAATCATATCTGGTCATGTCTGCCTGAGGGAATCCTCTTACGGCACAGTTGACAAGCCACTACGAAAGGTTTACGATATAAAATGAGGATCTTCAATTACATACAGCATGGTGAAAAACTACATCGTAAACTGCTGTCCGTGGTGCTGAATTTTGTCTGCAGGTGTCGACATGTAAGGTCCACTGGTGCTTAAACAAGTGCAGCACAGATTTTCTAAATTAATCATTGATTCATAAAATGTCAGAAAATAGTGGCATTGCTTGTTTTTCAAAACAACAGTCTTAAACTCAAATATATTCAGTTAACAAACACATGACAAAGAAACACCATAAATCCACACAATTGAGAAGCTGGAACTAGAAAAGGCTTGGTATTAAGTTGACGTGAATGACAGATTGCTGCCATCATCCAACTGCTGCAAATTCTTAGTTAAAGTTAACCACCTAGAGGGAAATTCTGTGTATAGGTCTTTCTTTGACATAGTTATTGCTGTGTTGTTGGTGCATTGCCAAAAGAAATTACATGTACATGTGCAATGTATGACTGATTGACACTGAGGGACTTAATGAAGGAAACAATACAGTAGAACGTGATAACTCAAATCTGCTGCATACCTCCGACAGGGGTTAGTAGTTCCTGTATTAACTGAGAGGGGTGGAGATATGGCTGTTGTCTGACAATGTGAAAAGGAAATTAAACAATGTTGAAACCAGACAGCAGACCTAGATTCTTGATAGAGGAAACACAGCAACACACGTAAGGTACAACTTCTTTCATCCAAATACAGAGATGTTTATCTAAAGATTAAGCTCCAAGTAAAGAAATCACTTGAGAGTATCTGTCAAAATAGCTGAGGGGGACTTGACCTAAGTGTTAAACTGGTCAGTGTATATTCACAGAGAAGACATTTTTAGCCATTTCCATGCACTATGTATCATGGAGGGCGGAGGATTCATAGGTTCTAACTCCGTCACGGACACTACAGGAGGTAATTTTAGTAATGACATCCTTTGCACTTGAGAAGAAGACCTAATCAAGAACTGAGCATTTATAGCTAAGAGCTATACAGTTTCATTTGCCAGAAAACGGTTGGTCTTTGAGAGAGCAACCAGGATTCTGCTGAATGAACAATCCCCCCCAGGTGTCAGGTTAAAAATGGCCGCACTTGCATTAATATGATTGGCTGTTACAAGTCGGCTGGTACCCACAGAGCTGTCAATGAGCCAGTGATTGTGAAGCATGAATGAAGGTGCTGATGCCAATCGGTTAATGAAAGCATGACTTCAGCGCTCTGCCTGAACTTACACTATGCTTCATCTTTTATTTATTGTTGAACTTTAGACTGTCAATTATTTATGTTACGTCCCCAAGGATTAATATGTACTATAAACTAGTAGAGACCATGACATGAACCATATAATAAAGTTTATTATTGATTTGGTATTGACCATAATAATGTCTTAGCTCATTCTACAGAATAAAAAACTGTCAGAACTCACAGAGTGCTCACAGTAGGATTTAAAATAAATATTGCCAATTTCAATTTATTGTACTTAGGCAACATTCTTGTGATGCAAATTTAATATTTCAGAATTTGGACTTCATTTGTTAAGTGTGTTTTGTAAAGAAAAGAACTTATTTCTCAGTGTTATTAGAGTGCATCTGTGGTACCTTAAGTACCAAAACACAGATATTATCAGATATATTATCAGCACTAGCATTAAAAAATACTAATCAAGAGGACAGAAATATTAGAAAGATGAACCTAGGAGCTCAGTAAAAGGAGAGAGATATGAAGAATGGTTTTCTTTTGGACCTGCTCTGCTCAACTGGAGGAGTTTTGTCTGGGAAGGGGAGGAGACAGAGAAAAGAGGGAGAGGGAGGGAAAGAGAAAACAGGGTGGGACAGATCCCCCCTCACTCACTCACTCACTCACTTACACACACACACACAAACACACACACACACACACACACGCACATGTACATAAATGCACGCAACTCTTCAAAGCCAAGTGGTTTTCATAGACATCCAATTACACTAAGAGATGACATCTGGGGAACTGCAGCGAATAAATAAGGTGAAAGAAAAGACAAGATTCAGTCACCTCAGAGAAACTCCAGATAACCAGAAAGCGCACCGCTGATAGAGATAGCAGAGAGGGAGAGGCAAAGGAAAGAGGGAGGGGGCCAAAGGAGAGGGAGCCACACACAGGAGGAAAGAAGAGAGGCTACGCACTGCTCCAGCACTCAGACTCCGAGAGGACAGAGGACAAATAGGGAGCTCAGCTAAGCTCACTAACAAGACGCACAACAAGACAAGGGAGAAAGACAAGAGCTCCCGGGCTCAGTTACACACTCAAGTATCTTCAAACCAGCTCTGACAAACCAAGAGATACAAAAAGAGAAAAGAAGAGAAGAAAGTCTGGATTCTGTGACTTTCTTTTTTTGTGGCCTGCATTGTGTGGATTTCTTGGGAGATTTTTTTTTTTACTCCCCATTTTTATTTATTCATTTAGTACTGAGCAGTTTGGCATCTTTTATCCAGACCTCCTACGCTTTTCTGTTATCCACCTCCCTGGACTGTGGAAAATCAATAGATTGGGACATGTGTGCGGTGGAGTAGATTTTAGCAGTGTATATGAATGAACTGTGTGTTTTTGTCTTTGCATGTGAAAGTGTAGGTGTACATTTAAACTTTAAAAAGGGATTTTGAGTAAGTGTGTGTGTGTGTGTGTGTGTGTGTGTGTGTGTGTGTGTGTGCAACCAGGAGTAAAGAGCAGCAGTGTTGGGAGAAGAGGGAGGAGGTGGTAAGAGGTCTTTGAGGCGAACCACCAGTTGTTCCTGTTAAGATCTGAGTTATTGATGTGGCGCTGCTGAGGAATAAACAGCACCAGGGACTACAGCAGAGTCAGTCACAACACTGCAGGCTTCACCCCCACCAGCAGCTGCATCGCCATCACTTTTACCGATAACGCTCCATCACATCTAGTCAGCCATTCAGGTTATAACACCTACAGTCCCAGTGAGGTTGGGGGTCCCCAGACAGAGGAGGTGGTCAGTCAGGGGGAATTTCTCCCACTCTCGCTCCCTCTCCCTGCACCCAACTCAGCATGCCCCAGCCCCTGAGCTCCTCCACAGCTCTCTCAGCTCCACTACCATGTGTAGATGGACAGTGACACAAGGTGCACTGGTCGCCTGGCTCTCCACCTGCCCCTGCTACAGACCTCCTTCACTCATCCTCTCTGTCACTTTCCTACTCCTGCTTCTCATGCTCGGACCCTCCTCATCATCGCCCCAGTCCGCTTTATCACCCAACTCTGAAAAGCACCACAATGCACCACCAGGGACTCCTCCTCAAATCTTCATTTCACATCAGCCACATTCCTCATCACCGGCACCTTTGCACGCATCCTCTGCTAGGTTGCCACGGGCAACCAATGTCTCATCGTCCTCAGCGTCGGTCGTCGGGCGCCACGTGCGGAGCAGCTACAACCATCTACAAGGAGATGTGCGCAAAAGGAAACTGTTCTCCTACCAGAAATTCTTCCTTCGCATTGACAAGAAAGGAAAAGTTAATGGCACCAAAAGTGAGGATGATCCATACAGTAAGTTGAATTTGTTACACTTTTCTATGTTTCATGGGTTGTTTATAATTTGAGCTGTATGTAAGAATGTGAATATCAGCTTGTGAGAATGGGAAGGCCATCTGGGAATTTCTTAATTTTTTGAGCCATTTAGTTACCTACTTTTTTAGTTGCACTAAAAATTGATAGAAGGGAGATACATGTTATGAAGTTTGCTATTAAACATTTTTATGTCCGTATTTGTCCCAAAAACAAAAACAAAAAAACACTACAACAAATTATGGGACTGGTTTTCTCACATTGTGTTCATATGTGAAGAGAGATGCTTCTGGTCTCCACCCCTGGCAGACATGCACATCAAAAAAGGTGACTAGGCAAAAAAACATAACAGAGCCGCATGCTTTTCAGCATTTTGACTATGTGTAAAGGCAGGCCAGACTACAGAAAGTCAGCCCCTGCAAGGGGGGAGCATGACAGTGGGAAACGGAGAGGAAAAAACAAAATGACTATGCCAAGAAGATAAAAAAGAGAGATGATCCACTGGAACCAATTGGAAATTGCCCAGAGAAAATTCTTCTTCTTCAAGGAAATATCTAAAACACAGCTATTACCAAACCCCTGGGGAGAATGACAAGTCCACTTACTCCTTGCTGCTATCGTGCTGCAGCTATAATAGTGGTGGGCACATGCTAAGTATAAGGTTATACAGACTCAGATGTAAAGTAATAACCATGCAATTCTTGCTCCTTTTTCTGGTTGTGCAGTTTGAGGGCTGTGAAATATGATTTTAACCTTTATTTATCCTAAGAAGGATCACTGAGCACACATGCTCTTTTGTCATCAGCACCACTCAGTCTCACATTCACACAGTTGCACTCTAACACACTGGGTAGACGCCCAGCTCTTAAGCCTCGCAAGATGCCTTGTAAGGGTCATCATAATCATTTATGACTGATCCCGAATAAGAAATCAGCTGTTATCATTCTTCTGTCCACAACTTTATCTTCTAGTTAAACACATCTGGAAGTTCTCCACAACTGCCACAGTGTTCTGGTCTCTGCGCAGCTCAGAATAGCCGCATCGCCTCAGGGCGCATTGACAATAGTTGTTGAGGGAGAACAAAATATTACTCCCACATTTACCTGCCTAGAGCTCCCTGACAGCTCACTGAATTAGATGGGTGACGATGGGTAACACCAGCTAATTTATTTAAGATAATAAAAGAGGCTCTTGCTGCATTACTTCTACTGTATGTGTTCGATTCTGTCACAGTCAAAGTCAAAGTGTGTGTCTGGGAATGTAATCTTCATGAATGGATATTTATCATTTGCACAACTTCATACCAAACACATAGGTTTGCATACATCTGTCTGTGGTGCTGTACAAGCCTCTCCTGCTAAGAGAACACACACACACACACACACACACACACACACACACACACACACACACACACACACACACACACACACACACACACACACACACACAGAGAGAGAGAGAGCCCAGTCTTGCACATGGCCTCCATATGGCAAAGCCCACTTTTATTAGGGCCAGGGCCAGTGTGAATATGTGTGTGCATGTGTTTGTGAGTGTGTATGTATGTGTGTGTGTGTGTGTGTGTGTGTGTGTGTGTGTGTGTGTGTGTGTGTGTGTGTGTGTCATTCAGACACCAAGGCTCTGCCAGACATGGCTGAAGGAATTTCAATTAGCGTCTCTTCCTCCCTCCCCTTGCCTTGCCTGCAGTCCTCTGACACACACACATGCACATGTGCAAACACACACATACACATGCCCATAAAGAGCTCAACCATTAGGGTGCAACGTGTCACTTACTATAATGACATCAGGTCATGGCATTAGAAGCGCAATCTATCAATTTCAACAGCTCTTGCACTTGATTGCGGTGGAAAGTAGATAAGAACTTTCTAGAGCTAAAGAAAGAATCTTAAATATGAAACCTTTCAGGTCACATGTTGTCTTGGTATTCTATTTAGTAGGCATTTCATCAAGTTGTATCTACCTGATAGCAAGCACAGCTGTTTCACATGTTTCAGATTGAAAGAAGATGGGGGGAAATCTGGTGGTAAACTGGAAAGATTTGGCTGTAATATAATAAAGATTAAATAATGTGTGTGTCAGCACATAATTTAATATGTGTAGGTGTTTGTGCATTGATCGTGTTTGCATGTGTGCACAAGCTTGCATGTACAGCAGTTTGTGTGCTTATGTGCCACCTCCTGCTATTTTGCATGCGCTCTAAAATCAGGAGAGAACAAATTGTACCCTTCAAACTAAACCAAACAGAACATAATTAAATTCCCCTCTCTTAATGGAGAACATGGATGTGGTACTTGACATACTTGACATGCTTTTTGCAGGACCATTCCTGCTCAGAAGTTGTTTTTATATGCATATACACATTATAATATTGTTTATTAATAGACAGTTTTAGAGCTGATAGAACCAAAACAACTGCTTCAAAGCTGCACACAGACGTTTGGACAAATTAGGTCTTTGATGCAGATTTCTGGCCTTTATGTGCTCATTAAACACACAATGGCTCTTTTGAGAGAATCCTCTGCATATAACATACTATATCATAATTACAAATAGTGCACACAAATGTATCCAATGTGTCAGAGCAAACAGAGTGTTGCACAAGTTTACCCAAGATCTTATTTGTCAAAAATGGTCTACTCCATTAGAAATGCATCAAATTAACAGCTAGTGAGGGGGCAGTTGTTAGTGTTGTTATCATGGTCTTGTAGTCTGGTAATGTTCAGGAGGTCAGATTGCAAATGAGTGTCATTAGATGGTGTCAGAGGTTATGAAAAAGTTGCAGCTCCAGCTGCGGGGTCGAGGCTCTCCTCCACCGCCAAGCCTTTCTAATCATCTTGTCAAAGCTAAAGGGAGTACATCATTTATGGTTTAGGGCTTGTGATTGATTGTGAATGTGTGCTCACTGGTGCATGTGAGTGTTTGTCCATTTGTGTTCATGTGATCAATGCCCTTTTAAGTCACTCCTAGTCTGAATATGGAAATCCTGTCGGGCCGTGTGATTAGCATTGATCCTTTCACTGCACATAAGCAACAAAACTGTCCTTGTTTTCTTCCCTCATTGTCGTCCACGGACTGTCACATCTTGTTTACAAACAAACAAATGAAGCAATGAAACAAATGGACATGTGTTTGCTGTTGGACCACAGACTTGTGGTCCTGCGTAGCTCAATTAGTATTGAATGGTGCCAACTTGACCGCAGTTGGAGTTTTGATTCTCACTGTGGCCACCGGGATTGTAAAAAACTGCCACACATCCTTATTGTTAACATTAATCACAGTAGACACAGTACACACTGACATGAATGAATCGAACACACCACGATATATGGAGAGTCTAATACACTGGACATTATTCTGATTTAGTGCAAGTTTTCCATGTCCAGGCTAATTACACAGTTCCAGCCCCACTGGTTTGACCCGAGTCAGGAAGCTTTGTTAATGCAAAGGTTATCACTGCACACATCACTTTTGGCTGTTTTGTTACTTTAGTTATGTGCCGTAGCTGGGAGATGCAAATTTCACATTCTGTGTGCAAGACTGTAATACATTTTAATTCTTCTGGAGGAAACTATACTCCTAAAATGAATATTCCACATTGTACAAATAATTCTATAATTTAATCTGTAGTTGGGTTTTATAGTGGGTATGTATGTAACACAACAGATAACAATATATCTTATAGGCCGATTTCAGAAGTGTCTGCGAGTGCCAGTATGTTTAAAGAAGATAAAATAAGGCAGATCACTGCACTAGAATGAAGGAACATTTACACTTTATTCTAGAAAATTCATGAAATAAGTCAAATTGTAATGGAAATAATGAAAGCTACTGCTGGGCGGTACCGGTGTTATTTTCCGTAGCCTATGATATGATTTTTTTATATACCGTAATACCAATGCATTGCCACAGACAGCGCTGTGACCGAAGTAATCCACAAGTGAATTGAGAACGGGAGCCCTGTTAACTGCGTACTCTTCTCACTTATGGTAGTAACTTTATAACACAACAATTAATAACCAATTTTGAAATACAATTTCTAATACTAATAATTTTTCATTTACAAATTTACACCAGCCTGCTGAGTAACATCATGTCTGCTAGCTAGCCAGGTAGCATAACAGTCTGTTAAGCTAGGAGAGGCTCCGGACTCTACTGCACATTCAAGACCAGAGAAGAAAGATAGAAAATGAAGAAAGACACCAGAACAACGTAGCTCAAGAGAGGAGCCGTCAGCTGTTCCCAAGTTTTTTGTTTCTAAAAAACTGGACATAATTTAGCCACTGTTGTTGCCCGTCACTCGTACATTACTTGTTTGGGCTAACGTTACTCAGCCGTGCTAACGTAAAAAAGACACGTCACTTCATGCAGCGGAGCAACATTATCAACGCAATAACAATCCACCTACGGTCCTGCTACAGACCGCTGAGAAAGACAGGAGAATGACAGGAGATTAAAACACTGGATTTAAGATGTCTTGCCTGGCTGTAATACGTCTGCCAACCTACTAACATCATTAAAACACAGAAGGAGGCTGACAGCAGCGCTACGTTCACTCGCCCACTTTTCTACAACAAGCAACTTGTGTCCAAGGTAGTGTTTATACAACTATCTTACACCTATGATGATGTTTTGAATGCGAAACTATGTTAAAGTTGTTTGTATGTGTATAAATTCGATTTACGTTTATTTCACTACTTTGCAGTTTGCACAATACAATATTTTAGGTTCTGTAACTGATTCATGCATTCTCCTTCATATAACGTTATTGTATTATGTTGTGGAGCCAAGCAAACACTTTAGTAATCAATTTTAGTAAACAAGATGATATTGAAAAATGGTATGTTCTATGTACTCCTGACAGTAGAATAAGCCATTAACCTATATAAAGGCCCAGTCAGGCAAAAGAAGAAAAATACCGTGATATACTGTGAAACCGCTAGAATCTTAAAAAATACCATGATACAAATTTTTGGTCATATCGCCCAGCACTAATTAAAACTTGGCCGATTTCTCACACTTGTTTTGAGAAAATTGGCCTATTAGGACTCAATTAAAATTTCTTGGCGAGATAGAGATTTTTGCAGTTACATTCTATATTACAAAAAAATCTAAATTCACCAAGAAATGGTGGAATCACCATCACTTTTAAAACATGGAATGTAAATTTGTGATTTAGGAACATTTGAAAAAGGTCTTCAAAACCACTAGAACTTATTTATGTTTCTCCTCTGCATTAGTGTTAATTTTGTCAGACGAGACGTGAATAAATGTGTTGGTCGACAACCTTTTTTTCCATGACTAAGACGAGACAATGACGAGACTGCACCAATGTCCAAAAACGCTGACTAAGAATGAATTAACATGCATTATTGTTGACGCACTAAAATGTTTTGCATAAAATAAAACAGTTAGACGGTGTAAACATTTGTATTTCCCTGTAGAGGATTCCTCTGCCGTTGTCTTAACACAAAAAGATGTTGCGTTCACAAGAAACTCGCCTCGCCAGCTTTGTGCTGCATTCAAAGTTATTGTACCTTTTTCCCATCCAGTGATTGTTTTTGTCGCTTAAAAGGAATTTACTGGTGAAATAATGAAAAGGCATGATATTTGGTCACATTTTACATACAATGATATTGACAAAAATCAGAATGTGTCATAGCTATTTAACTGAAATGGTTATCAGAAATTATCTCAGAAATAATAAAAAAAAAGAAATGTTTTGACTAAAACTTTACTAAGATATGAGTTTTCTTTTGACTAGAACTAGACTAAAATGACGAGACTTTTAGTCAACTAGCACTTGACTAACAAAAGATATGTGAATGACTAAATATGACTAAAACAAGGACATTTGGCACAAGACTGAAACTAAATTAAAAATAGGTGACAAAATTAACACTTCTCTGCATCCATGACTCCGCAAAATTAAATTAAAATTAGTCCCAGCTTTTTCCCCTTTTAGTTTCTGTATGTCCTAATTTTTGCTGCCTTACTCTGACTGTTTCTCCCCGCATTCTGTGTGATGAGTTTAGGGTTCTCGTGGGAAAAGGTAACAGTGTGGCCCATAAAAAGAGAGTTATGAGGAGGTACTGGATGCACCAGAGGTTAGTGTCAGAGTTGCTTTTCATTCAAAGTAACTTTGACATCTTCATGGACTCTTCTGTCCAACAGCCGTAAATAAATGTGGTGTGCAAACATCTCCGCACAAGCTTGTTCAGGAAATGCTGAACCCATCATTGAGTACTCCCAAAGCTGCCAGAGCCAAGTTTAACGTCAACAATTAGATTCAGCTGTCCTGAAAACATACAATAAACATATACTGCCTCTGACCCTCCCTCCAACTGCACTGGCATTCATTTTTGCTATATGGCTGAAACAACTTGATGGGTTGTAAAAAAAATCAAAAAATCATGGAAAACCATTCAAAGTAACGAGTGAAATTAGTCAGGCTCCTTTACTTTATCACCTTATAACATCCTAGAAGCTACAATCTGCTTATATGGATGAACAAATCCTCAATACTCAAGCAGTTCATTTTCACATGTTTCTGCATGATGATGTTTTGGTAATATCTGAAATTCAGCAAGAGTCTGGATCAAATCATGTCAGTTCTGATTCATGATTGCTTTTACTGGAATCTACGCAGCAAACATGGTCAATGTCCTGCAGAAATATTACATAACATTAAGTATATCTTACATAAGAGCAATGTTATTTTACTATAATGAAACCAAGCCAAAGCATTGATAACATTGTTGTAGACTGTTGAGAGATTAACAGCCAGTATTAACTGGAAGTTTAATAAGAGTTAGTGAGAGTCCGACAAATCAGGCCGTCAGTATCTAAAGAGGGAGTAAGCTTCGCTGAATTTACCTGCTGTAGAAGTTTTACAACTTTCTGGAAACTTTCAAAGGTCCAATATGAGTTTTCATGAGATCTGGCACGTACCATGGCAAGATGTGCAGCGCCCATTGGTGTTTGGCATTTTCATCTCCTCATGACTGCAACAGTACAATTCATTGATGGTCTATGTGGAGTAATGTGGAGACAGTTGTCAACACTTGCCATTTTTGATTTGCATATTTGATTAAACTTGAGTGACTAAAACGCAATATTTCACTCAAATGCAAGATTTTCATCTTAATAGTTTGTTGTGAATCTACAATTAATATTAAAAAAATTAGTTTAAGTCAAGATAAGTAAAAACAAATACTATTTATGCAACTCCTTGCCTCTCTCTCCCCACCTTGTCTGCACTATTTTTCATCTCCAACATAGGGGTGAATGTAAAGGTCCTGAGGTCCAGATGTATGAGTGCGCTTTGACCCCACAAGCACCCAAACAGGGTAATTTATGGGGCATGTGTATGTTAATGTTTTGGATGTGTCTGGAAAAATATGCAGAGCTGAAAATACTCAGAACAACTCTTCACAGTTAAAACGTTCGGTTAAGATATTTCTGGTTAAGATAGTTCTACATTGTTAAAGTGTAGTTGTTATACTTTTGAAAGCTCAGTGTTCTTGCCAAGAGGACAATGACAGGATCCTAGTTTACATATTTCCTACCATTGCTGCTTGATATTTCCTATTAACTCACTCCCGTCTATTAATGTGTCAGCTACGTCAAGATTGCAATAAGAGCCAGATTTCTGTATGCAGGCCGAGGCGGCCCTGCCACAAACTCCGCCAGTTAGGCTTAAACAACAGTCTTTTAGGAGCAAATGATGTTTCTGTAAGATCTTCAGCTGCTTTGGAGCACTTTGACTCCCTAAAGAGAAAATGGCTCCAAACACCAAGAGTTGATTACTGTCCACAAAGAATCTTAAGTTGGACATCTTGGTTTTGATGGACGGCCTTTTTCATTGTTTATATTATGTGGAGGATTCTTGCAAAGGACACTCAAAAATCCTCTTGAGAAAGGAACAGAAAAAAGGAAGCAGTGGGAGATACTCTAGAACTAGTTCTCAGTAATCAACCAGATTTCTAAACTATCAATATTTAGTGTGAATCATCATCTCCATGCAACTGGTATACAAATCTGCTAAATGAGCAAATGTATACTTTACAAATGTACTTAAGATGTGTGGATGTTTTGGATACATCTGAGAGTAGGAAGTCCTATCCTTGGAAACTTGCAAACATGTTGCCCATTCAATTTAGTTTCTGACTCATCTCAGTGCTGCCCTAACATCAATCCAACAGTTTGTGTTTGACTAAATAAAAAATGCAAAGCAGAATCCCAGCATTATTCACTTTTGAGTAAACAAAAATGATGATGGGAACGTAGCATCATTTACTGTTAAGAGCCAGAAATTGCAGTATTTGCCAGGTCAGCATGACACTTTTCTCCATGCCTTAATGTTGTAACGTTGCATAATATTAGCAAAGTTAGAGCCAGCACTACTTTGTTCTAGAATTTCATTGTGAAGAAAAAGAAAGGCGCAAACATGCCAACACCAATGTGAAATGTGAAACTCAGTATATAAAAATACAGTTTGTAGTGTGGTTTAATTGCTTCATCCACAGCATAATCCCATAAAATGACCCTTTATACTGTAAACTGGGCTGAAAAGTGACCTCTTGTAGCAGGAAACCAAACAAATTTCTGACTCAGTAATCTGGTCCTTTTTAGATCTAAAACCATTAGCAGATAAATCTATAGGGCAATCCACAGAAATTAACAAGAAACTATTTTAATAAGCTTGTGAGACATTTTTGAAGCTTAAGTATTACATTTGCTTTGGGTCCAGCTTCTTCCGTGTGCAGATTTACTGTTTCTATCGGTTTTATAGGACTGTGTGTGTGTATATATATATATATATATATATATATATATATATATATATATATATATATATACACACACACATATATATATATATATATATATATATATATATACACACACACATATATACACATATATACATATACACATATATACATATACACATATATACATATACACATATATACATATACACACATATATATTTGGGTTTCAAATGGTCAGTGAGAGAAAAAATTAAAAGACGTCACGTTGAGTTCTAGGGAATTGTGATGGGCATTTTATGGACTGACCAAATAATCAAGAGAATAATCGTTAAATTAATTGACAATAAAATGAGGGTAGTAACTAACAATTATTTTCAATGTAGATTGAAAATAATGTCAATGTTGATTATTTTTCTCAATCGATTAGTAACTCAAATGCCTTGTTTTGTCCACATCTCAAAGATATTTGGTATACTGTCAAAGAGGAGTGAAGAAACTAGAAAAGATTCACTTTTAAAAGCTGGAATCAGAGAATTTAAAAAAAAAATGACTCAAACGGATTAATATTAATTATCAAAATAGTTGCAGATTAATAAAATAGTTGACTAATCGGACCTAATCACTTAATCTTTGCAGCTCTCATGAAAACAATCGTTAGTTGCAGCCCAAGTCCTTTTCAAAATTCTTTTGAAATTTTTCTCAAAGAGCCTAAATTGCATTATAGCATATTTTCATCAGACATTCTTTACTAGTAAGTAGGCTGAAAAATGCACTGGGAGCCTAATACTAAAAGTGTCACTTTGGTGTTCGCCTGGTGCATGTGAACAGGCAGAATGCATGGCCAGTAAAGCACCTTTAACAGATAACATCCACGGCTGTTGCCATACAGACACACTATGCTTCAGGACACACACACACACACACACACACACACACACACACACACACACACACACACACACACACACACACACACACACACACACACACACACACACACACACACACACACACACACACACACACACACACACACACACACACACACACACACACACACACACCTCTACACACCTCTACACCTCATGTTCCTGATTCCCCCATACTCTCTCACTCAACCCTAACTCTGCACACACACACACACACACACACACACACACACACACACACACACACACAGGGCACAGAGGCTCCTAATGGAGTCATCAAAGGTAGAGCTGAAAGCTTAGAGTTGAGTCCAGAGAGGCATCTGGACAGCCTGGCCGTTTGAAAAGAGCAGCCAGGAATGCCAGCTAATTACCCTCTTTGTGTGTGTTTGTGTGCGTGCGTGCATGTACATCATAAACACACGTTTGAGGCAAAGAAAGTTATGATACAGAGACAGAAAGACTTGTGGCTAACTGAATAATATTTAAGCACGTCGGTGCATTATATCTGTGGTGTAAAATAACAAGATTTGTAAAGCTGAAAGTCCAACGCCAACAAATCCAACCACAACAGTTGGGCAACTTCTCACTGGCAGCTGAACTATAAATAAAAACTGTGTGAAATACAGACGACGGTCACAGCACTTTGCCTGAAAACATAACTCCTGTCGTGTCAGGCTTGTGAAATGTTTTGACAGAAGCTGGCAGCTTTGGCACTTTATCATGTTACAAAGTCAACTATGTTAAAGGAATCACAATATCTTAGGTGGTTATGTTTTTTCTTTCTCCTCTCCATCAAATCACTATTAACATCACTGTAAATTTCTTTTGGTTTCCTCCCAGCAGCTTTTAAATGTGTGTGACATAACTTGCTGCGGTCTTGCTGCACCCCGTAAAGTGATCTCAAATAGCGCGGTGCTGGAATGATGAGCGGCACAGACGAGAAAGTTAACGGTATCTGTTGGCTAGACTTCTGGTATTTTAAACTGAGGGTTTTCACTCAGGTGATCCCTTTTGTTCGATTTTGAAATAATCCGGGTTTGTTTTTCTTTTCATACCCTGGCCAGTTTTGAAATCACATACAGCTTGAAGAACAGTGTGTGGTTTAGGCCATTTCTGTCTAACAAAAAAAGACAGTGATGTGAGTGTTCCTGTCAGGGAAGGAAATAAAACCGTCATGGGGGAAAGAATACGCTAAATAACACAATGAGTGCAGGTCAAATAGAATAACCCTGCTAATGAAAAAAAATACTTGAGAAGAAACACATTCAATGTAGTACATAAAAGGGCACAAAACATTTGTTTAATCAAATGTACAACCCAGAAATGTAATACCAGCAAAACTAATTACGAAAACAAATCAGTTAGACAAAAATTCTATTTGTAAAACAATATTGATGCTGTTGAATCAGAAACAGGCCTCTGTTTTCTCTGCTTTGGTCCAAACTGTTGACCAAGCAGGCTGTGATGTGGTCACTTAGTGCATGATGATACTGATGTCAACCACATCAGTCTAAACCAATACCTCAACGCTCAAAACACATAATATACAGAAGTTTCCAGTCCAACCCAATACCTTCACCAGCACTCACCATGCAAACTGCACAACCAAGAAGTGCTGATTCTCGCTCAGAGAATGGAAATGGAAATATATGGAAATATTCAACCAAACATCAAGAAAAAAATAATGCAAAAGGGAATAGTTTAATTTTTTTTAAAACACGTTTTATCAAATGCAGCAGTGGCCAAGAAGAACTGTTTGCATGCTCTTTGTTTTTTGTATCTATATGGCCAAATACAGCAAAATAGTTTCATATGTATAACTAATATCTGATTTGGTAGGTTTTTTTTTTTTTTCTTTCTGAATTTGTCTATTCTTCTTTTGTGTCTTTTCTTGTTTTCTCTCTTTTGAGTTTTTTTGCATTTGCATGGATGTAAACCCTTGTCACAATGAATACGAGACATCGTCAGTCACTCTGTTGCCATAGTTTCCAAGAGAAAAATGATCTTAGTGTTCAGACCTCAACTGATGCAATTCAGATATTAAAAAAAAAATTTTGTTGCTTGGATGACACATTTCTATTTCTATAAGTTTATCTAAGAAAAAATGTGACATATTTAGTCGCTGCAGAAAAACACAGTCAAGTCATGCAAATATCTAAATATTGGACCCAGAACAAAGGAACCAAACCAATTCCATTCTTCTCGCTGAGTTCATGACATAAACTAGTCTGCAAGTGACAATATTTCACAATACAGTGAGACCACTACAGGCTGCAGGCATGCAGTAGACCCACTCACAGCTGGTTACCATGTCGAGGTCAAATTGTGAACAACCGCTGTATAATCTTCAAAAAAGCCCCTGGATAAACAGTGGAAAGATTTTCATAACCTCCCATAACCTTTAGGTTCAGCTGGAGTCTCACTGACCGTGTTTCTAAAGGGGGCCAGGGGGGTCGACAGAAGGTCTGCAGTATGTGTGTTCCCGTGTGTGTGGATCTGTGAGCATGTTATGTATATGTGCACGGTGATGCTGTTCAGAGCAGTAAATTCCTCTAAAAAGTGTCGATGAGTGTTTGAGTCATCTTAACGTCTTAAGTGAATGTCTTACAGTATTGTATATTTATTAAAGGTCCAATATGTAATATATTTACTGTAATAAATCCTAAAATGACCCCAATGCATCATCAGATATTAAGGAATCATGCAAAGTTGAAATACTATCCTTTCTGACAACAATGCAAATGCCAGTATTTTCTCCTTTTGTAATTTACGTGCCATGACGGAATTTCTGTTTGTGTTTTGGCCTGTGTGTTGTTATGAACTGCCCAGTTTGACCGCCAGGCCGGGTTGCCAAATCGACCTGTAAAATGTAACGCCAGCGCGGTACAGCTGTAACGTTAGTACAGCTATGAAAGCACCAAACAAAACGAACAGGATCAACAGAGATAGATTCTACCAGACCTAAAAGAAACGACATGTTTCTAACAGTTGTATGACCAGAGACGTAACAAACCCAGGTGAATATTGGAGGTGTATTTGAAAGATTGAGACAGCTTAGAGCCCAAAAGGACGCAGAGTTGGCTAATTTTCTCCTGAACAGGTAAGCATTAGCTTCAGGTTAATTTATCACAGCTACTAGGGATTGGCATGTTATGTCATTTGAACATCCGTGTACTCACATTGAATTATATAGCTATACGGAGTTCCGGAGTTGTTTACGTACTCACAAAAACAATTTAGACACAGCCAGTAAAGTGTTCCCGACTGGTAATGGCTATTTACAACGTGCATCGTGTTCAGCGGCCGTAGCCGACAACGGTGAGTCATTTTAAGCCAAGAGAAGGGGCTGTAAATTGGGAAAAGAAGACCGTGACTTAGCAGTGTGTTTAGTGATTGTTGCTGTAATTCTAAGCCGATGAAGTGTGTATTTCAGTTGGGTGATTAGGACGGCGAAGTTGTGGAATTGTTAGCGGTTCCTATGGTAATTCTAAGCAGAGGAAGTGTGTCCATCAGTTGGGAACGTAGCGCCGTGTGAGCACGGGCTCTTATGACTGTCAATATAGCCAGCATCTAACGTTAGCTACTCCACTGTGCTGTGAAGTAATGTCTGGCTATGTGAGACAAGCATCTAGCAACATTGTTGTGGCTGCTGCGGTCTCAGCCTGGCAACCAACGTAAACTTTGATTCTGGGGAGGAGGGGGCAGGGGAGACGACTCTCTCCAGTATTTAGAATTTGTACTGCAGTAACTATTTTAAACACTAGCGGTCAGTATTACATATTGCATCTTTAAGTTACCTAGGTTACCTGCGTTGAGAACTACTTTGTTGCATCTCATTCCCTGTCCGTCTTCCCTAATTTCCTGTCATCTCTCTTATGTTGACTACTACTAAAAAGGCATGAATACCCCAAACCATAAATTAAAAAAAAAAGCTCTATCAAAGACATCAAGTGACTTTTATGTCAAACCAAGGTTAATATCTACTTAATTGGGCAATAAATTAATAATTGTTGGCTACTCCAACAGTACTTTATTCAAAACTAGAAATTCTGTGCTAGCAAGCCAGTATGCCAGTGTGTGTGGAAGATAAGTTTTAACTGAGAAAAGAGTAGAAGAAAATGGAGCCATTTAAAGCGAATGATGATGAGGACTAGGGTTGGGTATTGTTTGGGTTTTTTTCCGATCCTCAAACGACTTTTAAAACGCTGATGGTGCCTAAACCGTACCTGAACCGATACTTTAAAAAAAGATTTGATAAAAATATGTATATATTAAAAAAAAAAAGAAAAAAAGAGGAACACAAAACAATAACAGAAATGGCTTGTTTATTGCTAAGACCATATGGTGAACATTAAATGATTTAAAATAACTTAACAATGACTAATTTCACCCAGAAATTGCTGGTAAATGACAAAACAACCACTAGAGTATGGGTATTTTACAATAACTTTGAATGCACCACAAGACTGAGCGAGTTTCAAGTGAACACACCGTCCGTGTTGTTTTTCAGACAACAGCAGCTACAGACTGTTACGTCTCGGTGTTGCCTTTAATGTTTATTACGGAGTTGGCATTTCAGTAGCACCGAAATGAGGCACCGAAATTTGCGTTACTAATTTCGGTCCGGTAGATACCAGTTGTTAAGGCACCGGTGCCGTATTAGCACCGGGTTCCGGTACCCAACCCTAATGAGGACAGAAAGACGTGAGAAAAACAGAAGTAAAGGAACATTGAAGGTAAATTAACAACAACCATCCATGAAACGTGGATTTAACATCACAAACTCAAGACACAAGCAGTCATGATCTGCCAGTATCATAACCCTTTAATGACCAATAAACATAATGGATAAAAAAGGCTTAAATCTATTAAAGCTGTTGTTGCGTATATCTACAGTCTGCTTTTGTGCGCCTGATTTGCATTTTAAAAGGCAAATTCCCATTCACATTTAGAGATTTGACCGGATCACTTTGGAGTTTAGTTTAGCAAAATTGTAATATTCTTGATGAAGTTGTTAATGAACAGTTTTTTGTAGCACGCTTTGGGCTTGACTTGCAAAGACCCTTTTGGCTTGTTTTTATGAAAGTTGTAGAGTTGTCCTGTTACACACAGGTGTTTGCCCTTGGTGATAGCGGAAAATATCCGTGCCTTTTATATTAACTAAATCCTGTGCTTTTTGTGCTTTCAGTTTTGGGTTGTAAAAGGTGTTTTCTTTTGCACTTAAAAACAAAAATTCATAATTAAGATGGGCTGAGATCCAGTGGACACAAGGAGGGAGAAAAACAATTTCCATTCTCAGAAAAAAGAGAAATATACAGTAACACAACCAACAACCAATAAGGCTAAGTGTTGAATGCAAAATATTTCACTTTAAAATTTTAGAGCAAGCTATGACTAGCACTAGAGTTTAAACCATTTGCCCGTGTGTGTGTGTGTGTGTGTGTGTGTGTGAGTGAGTAAAAAGCTCAGGTCCTGTTTTTTTCGGTCTCCTCGCCATAAACTCTGTTGTCGCAATCTAAGCCTTTTGTTGCAGCCTGGCCTTTCAACTCGCAGGCACACGGGCTGCTTCTGGTAACTAGTAAAGGGGCCATAAAAGAGCCCTGTGCTTTGGTTTTTGACAAACCACATCAAACGGGAAGAGGGAAAAGGGTTTGAACAGGTGGAGCGGCCTTTAGCACAGCACTGACAGATCTTATTCTGACGGATTACAGTTTAGGAACATTTTGAACCTGATAGATAAGTGTTGTGTTGTGGTACAGGTCTGTGTGATTAATGGACTTAACATAATGAGCCAACATGATGCACTGTGAGCTTTGAAAATCTACTTCAAGTTTAGAGGCTTTAACACGCCTTTATTGACCAAATAAAAGAACACTGGGGATGGATTAATGCCAATGACTACATTTAGCAAAAAGAAACAAGGCCAGAAACTATTAAAAACCAGCAACAGAAGATTGTTTGGAACTGCAAAACATCAAATTAATTTAGAATCCATGGTAATACATTTTCATAGACGAAACAGTCTCATTGCTATTACAAAGTCATGAGAAATAACAACAGAGAGAAAAAAGAGGAAGGGGAATCTGGTAAGAAGACAGGGATTTACGAGATTGAAAGACATTTGTTAGATCTTTAACCTTTCATCTCATACTGTATTGTCATTTGCTTCTACTGGTCACTGTTTATTCCAGGGTTTATTTTACTGCCTCCCTGCCAAAGTTGGGAAAATATATGCATAATCTACAAATAAATAAAAGAAAACAAAAAATTAAATATTCTTCTCGTCTTTCATGGTACCCCTACTACTGCTGTCAATTCCAATTCACACTTTATAGGAGAAATAGGCAGATTCAATAATTTTTTGGAAGTGCAGCATGGCATGAGGTTGCCCATAACTGAAACAGGAAGCTTTCTAATACTGTCAATTTAAAATCTCAAGAGTAGCAATACTAGACCTTTAGAGATACTCTGGATAGACTGTCCCTGTTTTTCACTTTATCTATCCTGCAACCAGGCTCCACTTCCTATTGGGCCCTTCAGCTAATCCTTTCAAACCCCTGATAGTTTTATGGCTTGGTGTAACTGGCTTTAGGATGAGAGAAGAAAGGCCTGGCGACCACAGCGTAAACCAGTAATTGGTCCAGGCTTGAAAACTGATATGGACGCCTTGACCTCTTGCCAGTCTGGCAGCCAGAAAGCCTCTCTCAACCCTGTCCGTGTGCCCACCTGCCTGCCTGCCCTAGCTCCCCTGGTCAGAAAAACAAACATAGGATGGAGAAATGTTTTTTTCCTGGCTTACACCTCGGTCCCAGGGCATGCAGCCCACAAGCTAACCAGCAAATGAACAGGGGGCAAGAGGCCGGTCTGAGGTCTGACTGTCACACAGTGAAGAAAAAAAGAGAAGGGGGAGACTAGACTGGGGTTCACTTGTGCAAAAGAAACTGAGATGATTCAGGTTTCAACAACAGTATTTTTAAGCTATTTTGCTAAATTATAGAATCAAATTAAGAGTGATGCATGCTGACCTAAAACCTCATATTTGGAATATGATGCACCGTTTCACATTTTAAACAAATGCTAATATAGTGAAATGCCTATTCTATTTGGTTATTCAGATCCCATAGTTTTTTAAATGATTTCATATCTTCTATGTAACAATGCAAACACTTCCAAGAATCAGTAAAGGCCATCATTGAATTATTTTGCTGCTGTGGCACTGACATTTCCCAATTTGTGATCAATGTAGTCTATCTAATCTAATCTAAACTCAAGCGATGATTAGGAGACGGACATTAGTCGTGGCCCTATTCAGGACCAAATCAGCTGAACAAAAAGGAAAACACAATGTACATGAATGCAACAATATCTGAGGAACCAAGCTGCACAACCTATTGACATGTTTGTCTCTCTGTCCCCGCTGCACCAGGTATGTTGGAGATCAAGTCAGTGGATGTGGGAGTCGTGGCCATCAGGGGCCTCAGCAGTAACTACTACCTGGCAATCAGCAAGAAGGGAGAGCTATACGGAGCGGTGAGTAGCTGATCTGCCCCTTTGAATGTAGGATATAAATTACGTTTTAATCCAGAATCTCCTCTACTTTGTAGTGTCTAATACTTCTAATACGTCATGTCATAATTGTTAAGGTTTACGGTGTAAACCTGTGTCAATCTTAATGACTCAAAGCTTTGCAAAAGAGGCACTTTTCTCCCTAAAGTGCTGACCCTGCAGCTTTGACTTTTCTTGAATGCTTTTTAAAACAATGGACAAGGCTGCAAGACTCTATTCCAGAAATAGGAACCAAAGTCAGTCAATGTGCTCTCTCGTCTCTGCTACCTACCTCTCCATTCAGAAACAGGGAACACAATCCTTCAGTTTCTCTATTCTGCCTCAGACCCTCTGGGGAGAGCAGCCCTTGTTTCATGTTTTTTCTCTCTCCCTCCTTTTCTTCATCCAATTCTCTCACTCCTTTTTTCTCTTTTGCTTACTTTGAAAGACCCAACTTTCAGCGTGTCTCTCTGGGAGCCACACCACAGATGAAATGACACACGGTAGAAAAGACAGAGAGGCATTCTGTTGCATGGCCTGAAACTGAATTCCCATGACGTCTTCTGCTCGGTGCAACACAAGCCATAGTAGCGCGGCAGTGAAGGGCTGGCATTCGATTACACTTGTTGGCTTTACACAGTGACTTCTTTATCCGGTGGTAATCAAATGAAATCATTGTTTAATACAGATTAATACACGTAAGGGACACATAGTTATTACTGCTTTGAGGTTTATACCATAATTCAATATTTATAAAATTCTCAAAGAAAACCAATGATGAAGGGTGAATAAATTCAATAAAATGAATCTTTTTTTAATTGTTGTTTGTCTATTAAATACAAAGCTTAACTTCTTAAGATCTGGCCAGTAAGTCACTTAGTAAAACAGTAATGATATTATTATTTTGTGTTACCACAATTTGATGTCACTCATGATTAGTTTTTTGCCTGTCCAAACATTTTAATTGAAAGGCAGTGAGCGCACACACAGTACTGAGAACCATCGTACGTGAAAAAGCCATACAGTGTCTGTAAAATATTCTCATTTTGCTTTGAGAACATTCAGTTTTACTTCTGGAACCAATTTAAACAGCTGTGGCCAGATACAGTGGGGGGGGAGGGAGAGAGAGAGAAAGTGTGTGTGTGTGTGTGTGTGTGTGTGTGTGTGTGTGTGTGTGTGTGTTCGTGGTGAGTACATTTTTGCTTGTGAATAACCGCATCCAGTTAACTGGATGTTTAAGCGATGTTAGCCTTAAGCACAAGGGCAACTTCCAGTAAACCGACAAATGTTACTCTCTCAGATCATTTTCTCTTTATTTAACACAGTGTCACGATGCTCTTTCCTGGCACAGAGCCAGCATCTCACGCTAACCTCTCTGTCCCAGTCACTTATAACACCTACAACCTGGACATCTTTTGCATCTTCAATTAATTGTCTATAAAAAGGTCAAAATAAAGGAAGAAATTACTATTGCAAGTTCCTCTTTCCTCAAGCCCAAGGTAATTCCATCAGATTGTTCAAGTTTAGTCCAAAACCCACTCCTGGTTTGCTTTTTGGTCTCTTAACTAACGCCTTGTTCACACGACAACATTCGCAGGTGAAAACGAAAAGATATGTTATTAGAAGTGCTTTTCGTTAAGACGGCGGCAGCGTTTTTGGGGCTTAAAAACACAAAAAAGTGAAACCACCCTCCAGAGTGGAAATCTTAAAAACTCTCCAGCGTCCTGTTCCTGTCTAAAAAGGGTAAAAACTCAAAAGTCTGCTCTGATCAGCTCTTGTATCCAATGTTGATCTGCAATTAACAGTCCAAAACCCAGCAAAAGAAAAGCAGCCTTGAAACTGAAATTTAGGGCTGAACAATTACTTATTATATGGACTTGGGCAATATCCAAATTGCAGGAGGCCCAATATTTGTTAATGTCAAGATATCTGTCAAAATACCATTTTGAATTAAATATTGCTGATGCTGCTGAGAGGTTCCAGCCTACAAATCCTATTCTACAGACTTTGGGAAAAAAAACATTTCTTTGGTACAGATCCTCCCAAAAATATCACACCAAGATTATTTGAATGTATTCTTCAATAAAAATGAAAATAATGATGCAAAAATGACAATTCCCTCCAATATCATGAATCATATTGCAATTGCAATATTAGTCCAGATAATCACAATTACATTTTTTTTCAAATTGCTTAGCCATACTGGAATTAACATTAAAGGACTAATCATTTCAGGTCTAAAATTCTGACATTTACATTCTTTGTCTCTCCCCTGCAGAGGGACTTTGGTCCGGACTGCCGTCTGATTGAACGCATCGAGGAGAACCAATACAACACCTATGCTTCAGCAGAGTGGCGCAACAAGAAGAAGCACATGTTTGTGGGACTGAACGCCAATGGCAAGCCAATGAGGGGTAAGAAGACAAGGAGGAAAAACACTGCCACTCACTTCCTGCCCATTGTGGTGCAACCACGATGATTGGACGTATCAGCCATGAGAGAGCTCTGCACCCTGCGGGCTATCGGACTTTTTTTAGAGTAACAGCGATGTCTACATTGGACAGATCTGAATCAGATCTGAATGATGCACTGAGGAGGAACAGAATGCAAACCTATTGACATTTTGTTGCGTAAAGACATTTCTATTTTTTAAGAAAGAAATAAGATATATTGCTATACAATGTATATACTATTTTCTGTTTTAAGTTATCAAGTACATTGGCACAGTTGAAAATATGAAAATAAATTACTTCTGTGCCAAAATGTGATTAGTAACTCACATTTCTAGATTTGTGTACATGTGAAGAGCTTGACTGGGAAGAAATAAAAATGATAAATATGTAAGAGGAAAAGACAAAGACAAGAGGTTTTGATAGAAAGCTGACTTATAGAAAAGGAGAAGAAAAGACAAGAAAAGCAGAAAATGTAAAGGATGAGAAAGAACCACCAACACAATAGCAAGTCTAACACAATCATGTTTTATTCTTTAAATTTATTTATTTTGTGTAATATTTAACAAAAAAAGAACAAAAACAGAAAAAGGACAAATTCTTGTCTTTTTTTTTACCATTTATGCTTTTTTTGGAATACTAATCATTTAAACCTGAATAAATATAAAAATATATTTGTCTTTAAGTTGTTTGACTGACTTTGAATGCTTTTAGAGATTTTTACGGTTCAATTATTGGTTGTTCATATTGTAAATACAGCAAAGAGATAGAAATAAATACACATATAAACTAAACATTCAATGAAATGCTTTAATCAGTTAACCCACGTAAATTATCCACTGTATTCTTTTTATATTACCAAGAGAAGTGATGGGAATTATAAGATAAAAGATAATGTGACAATGAATATTATATACTTTAAGTCCATCTGCTGATGAAGACCATAAAATGAGTTAAAATCTCATTCTTCACCAAGTTTACAAAATAATCTTAACTCAAAGTCCACTTACTAGGTTATTCTGAAGCTTTGAACCATATCTCGTGGGCAGATGGACTTTTGCTCATTTTGCCTAGCAAACTATTGATAGATGCATACTGTGTGCTTAAAAGCTTTACAGCTTGTAAGCTAGCCATGATTATTTTGTCAAACTACTATTTCAAAAAGTTAAGAATGAGAACTGTGCTCAAATATTCAAATGTTTTGGCAAGTCAAAAACATCATCTCATCTTTATCTAAGTAATCTATAACAAACTGAGTAAAATGGTGTAGAAAGAAGCCCAGCAGAAAACCTGGTTGACGAGTTCTGGGCTTTTCATTTCTCACTGTAAAAAACTCTCCCCTTACAAGTACACATGGCAAACATGGCTTCCTGGAGGACCGCACACACACGCACACACGGCTGGGTAAAGAGGTGTGTGCATCAGTGTGGTCCAGCAGCTGGGAAAAGCCTCCTCCTTGACCTTACTTGTCTGAAACCTGTTGCTGTGCCCCCCCCCTCCCAGAGACAGAGAGACACATGGAGCAGGGCATATGTTATAACGTAAATATCACTCCCTTGTTTATCACCTGATTCTAATTAACTATGATGTCATGTTTTCTTTATTCTTCTCTCGCTTTCCTTCTCTTTTTCTTAAACTCCCTCTCTTGTGTTGTTGCTGTCTGGGTTCTGCCATTCCCCTCTGCATTCACACTTTTGTCATGTCTTGGTAAAGTTCAGATAGATTCCAGCAATTAACAGGATCTGACCTAGAGCAAGGTCACACACACACACACACACACACACACACACACACACACACACACACACACACACACACACACACACACACACACACACACACACACACACACACACACACACACACACACACACAGCCCAGGGCTGCAGCAGTTGTAATTTGTTCATTGCATCCATCACTTTCAACTCTCTGCCATCTGTTTGTGTGTGTGTGTTTTTAAGGTAATTTCGGAGTATGATGGAATCCACCAGAGTCGGTCCATCCCGCTGTGTTTATTACAGAAAAGGTCCTAGATCCTCTTTTTGTACTCAGGAGGTGCCTAACACTCATGTCAAAACGTGGGTAAGTATGATGCATCAGAGGGAGATTCAAATTTCCTTTCATCCTCCCAGGGCATCTAGTCCTTTGTTTATATGATTACTTGGGTGTTCTGTAAACGACATATCAAGTACAATTACTTTGAAATGTGTTCAAGACACTGATCTCCATCCCCCCCTTCTGCCTCCCTCATAAAGTCCAAAGGCTGGCATTCCTAAGCCAAGATGTCTTTATTATTTGGTGGTACAACTTGCGAGATCTACATATGTAAGACTTCCCGTTGAAGTCCTATTAGAACATGGGAATCTGGAGTCGATATTCGAGACTAATCTATCCACTTGTTCATTGGAACTTGGAATCAAGTCTGCATGTATATCATGTTTAGACCTCTTGGAATAGCTTGATATATTTTTATTGCAACTTTAACATGACTTAATGTGCTCTTGCCTTTACCCGTAATACATAACAAGGCTAGACTTTAAAAGCAGGGCATTTATCCAAGACAGATGTTTCACACTGATTATCAACCCCAATGACATCTGAGTTAGTCTGTTCAGAGGCACCAAGCCACACTTCATTTCTCTCATTTCTACAGTGTGCCTAACATGTTTCTAAAAACTGTTTGCCAATGTCATTTTTTTAGTGTTGTGCTTGGGTATGTTTGGTTAGTGTTTGGTTTGTTGAGGCATGTGGCGAGGCTCAGTATGCGGTTTCTGTTTTGACTACATCAGAATCTATCGGACCTGTGTCGGACCTCAAATGAAACGTACACCATTGGCTTCACACGTTCACAGCTCCTCTGTTTGCTCAGAGAGTCTTGTGGCCGTGCGACCTGACCGCAGCAGCAGCTGTGAATATTTTACTTCCCGAGAGAGAGAGAGAGAGAGAGAGAGAGAGAGAGAGAGAGAGAGAGAGAGAGAGAGAGAGCTCCGAATTGGAGAAAGACGTGTGGGTTTGGAGGCGAGGTAAGTAACTGAAAGAACCACAGTCCTGGGGGCATTTACAGCAGTCGGGGGTACGTTTGCTGAGAGGGCAGCAGTTGGGATGGGATGCCAAAGGGTGAAAGGAGGGGGTGAGTGGTTGAGAGGAAGAAGGGGTGATGGGGGCGATTAACGGAGTTGCCAGAAAATTTGGGTTTGGAAGGTTGGGGTTGGTTTGAGGGGGTATTTGCAGAGGTAAAGAGGGTTGAGGGGGGGCAAAGGGGCTTGGGGGCAATCATTGGAAGCAGACCAAGGGAGTTCCTGGAACCCAGGAGGTGAACCAGGAGTCCTCCTCCTCCTCACATGTTCAGCTCCTTTTTCTTATTTTCTTTTTTCTCACCATTAAGTCCTTCATAGCTCAACTATTATGTCATTGTCTTTCTCATCAATAGCACCTTCACCCCTGGCATGAAAGCAGGATTAATAAATTTTGGATATGAACAATGAATAACTATGTGTCAAGTAAATTGTGTGGCTTGTACTGACAAAACTCTCTTAGAATTATCACAAAACTCTGAAGCTCACAGCCTAATAGCCTCACATACGTCACTGTTTTAGTTTTACAGCCCACAGGTTAACTCAAATCTGACCGCTGCAACCAACACAGAAACAAGCAGCTACTTCCGGCAAAAAAAAGTTATGAACTGACTGTATGCTAGCTGTCCAGCACTAGACAGACAAAGTTAGTGACTAACTGGTGAAGAAAATTAAACATCTTGCTGATATAGAGCAAGATATTCATCTCAGATGCTGGTGGAGACCAGAACATATAAAAGAGAGCCATTCATTAGAACTTTGACCCCAAAGAATGATAATGGTGCTCTGCATTTGCTTAACCTGTAAATTAGCATTTGGACTATCTAGAAGCTGCGTCCTACTGTGCATTTAGAGATGTTTCTGGTGGAACGGCAAGTCAGCCAGGTAAGCTCCATTGTAGTTCCTTCATTTCAAATTTGTTTGCCACATTTTTTCCATTGATCTGACACCTGATTGGACCTAATGGACAGTCACCCAGCCTCCCTGGCTTCTGCAAAAGGTCTGTGTATGTATATGTTACTGTATGTCCAATTACATGTTCAATGTAGTTGATTGCCAGACTGGCCATTGGATCGCCATTAACTGCAGCGACGCACTCACATTGCCAGACCAATCTCCACAGAGCTGACAGATAAAACGTTTTTAGCTGAGCAAAAATATTTGTTCAAAACAGATCGGTGATGCAGTTTTGCCCTTGTTCTCCAGGAAGTTTGCTGGAAGTGATGTATGGCTATGGACTTGTTTAAAAAAACAAAACTAAAAACAGCCTTTTAAATGCTAGATTGCTTGTAAGGAAATAACATGAGTAACAGGTGAACAAGCTTTAAAAGTCGTATAACACATATTAATGTTGATGTGAAGTAGGGATGGGAATCTTTAAAGGCATCACAATACGATATCATCAGGATACAATATAGTGTTTTTAAACAATTACCAAAATACCTTTTTTGCAATTTCAAATGATGTCCCCAAAAGGAAACTGTCAACATCTATTTAATCTAAAAAGAAACATTTCTCTGTCTGTGCATCTCACTTCAATTTTAGCGCTGCAAAATTGGATTGTCAAGCAGACAAACTGACCAACACATATATAATAAAAGATCAATACTTGGCATATGTGTATCGATATAGTTTTACCACTGAAAATTTGGCGATACTATGCTGTATCGATGTTTTTTCCCCTCCCCCTTATGTGAAGCGTTGCTCATGTGGATTTTGAAAAGTAAGTAATGAATAAAGTGTTAAGTTGAGAACACCATGAAGTTTAAATATAGAAATAAGGATCATTCCATCTCATCTGTAAATGTGCATTCCAGGGTTGCCGTCACCTAAACCGAGACCAAGTCAAGTCATCACAAAGACCAGAGTGTATCAAGACTGAGACAAGACCAAGGCAGGGCGAGACCAAGTCAAGACCAGACGAGTGCCAGACAGCCAGGACTTCTTCTTCTGTCGCCGAGATTCACTTTCTTGAGAGTGCGTGTTAAGGGGGCGGGGAGTGGGGGTTAACAGTAACAAATTTCAAATTAGAAATGAATTTGAAGCAGAAAGTTTTAGATCCAATCACAGTAATGATGTTAACGCATAAAATTAGACCATGCGCAGGCAATTTAGTGTTATTCCTGCAGTTGTGGTCCCGGTTGATTCCAAGATGAGACCTTCAAAAAGTGGTCTTGAGTAGTACTAACACACACACACACACACACACAAACACACACACACACACTCTTTCCGTCACCCTTTCTGTTCTGGTTCAGAGGCGACCTGTATGCTCCATCTTCACATCTCCTGAGGGCTTCAAGTTTCCTGCAACAGGTGGCTCAAACATTTGCCTTGGCCTGCACTGAGGTGAGGCCTCTGTTTATCGATTCGGAAAGAGCGAGGAGAGTTAGGAGAGGGAGGGAAAGACAGAAATAAAAAGAAAGAGGAAAAAAAAAAACTTTGTAAAGCCTGTCAGCAGGAGAGAGAAATATTCACAAGAGTACTGAATGTGAGTCACTCTAGTTGAGTGTTTCATGTTAATGCATGTGCTACATGCAGATAAAAACAAGAATGTAAACATGTATTTTGTACTAATATTTTAGTCAGGGCTTTGATAAACCTTTAAAACATTTTCCAGAGCCTGAGCCAGAAAAGCCAAAACACCAAAATTAGTCTCTCTACTCTGTTTTTTTTTTTTTTTGTCATCTCATTCCTGCCTTGCTAAATTCATTTTCTTTCTCCTTTCCCTCCTCGGCTCTGCTTTACCTCTCCTTCCCTTTCCTCACCTTCTCCACCCTCCTTCAGCCCCTACTCTCCAGAGAAATAGGCCTGCAGTCTAAATGAAAATATATTTGTTGTTTTTGTTGGCCTTCTTTCCTCTAACTCCACTGGTGTGATTTAGCCTTAGACCCAGGGTCGCTGGAAGCGGCTATGGCAGCAGAAAGCCTCTATTAGTCCTTGATCACTGGCTGCCTGACAGCAGAGTCAACATACATGGCATTAGTGCCTGACATGGGATAAAATAAAGGCTAATTTACTTGGTGTTTGTCTATAGTAAAACCACATTAACTATTTCCCTGCCCGGTTTCGTTTTTAAAAATTAAATCAGCTGAAAAGTTAATTAATAAGAAGTGCAGTTATATTGACTATAGTAAAATATGTAGAAAATTGTTTTTTTTATATACATGTATGGATTTTAAGTATAACATATTGGTTTATATTAAAGCCAACAGCCAACCAGTTTTTTTTTTTATTTGAACGTACTTTCTGATGTACAATAAAAGAGGATTTGGTTAAATGTCATGTTTACATTGCAAGGTAAAGATCTTGATACAAAGCACTATACTGTTATGATAAAGAATATCTTTACCATCTGCTATTGATTCATGTAGATTTCATGTATAAAAGTGTCATATAGAGAATATAGAGAATATCACTCTCCTTGAGGGAACTTTTAATCACACAGACCTCCAGACTGATGGGGTTTCTAGGATGATGGATTAAATGCATTTAGACATCGCTGTACAAGCTTATGCCAGGCCACTGTATTTGCAATACTGTATCTGTTCTTCATCATGAACCGAGTACCAAAGCATAAAACAAAAGTACAGCCAGTGCACCAAGTGGTTTCAACAAACTTTCTTTCCCAGAAGTACTAGGTTTTATACAAAACCCCTGAGCTGTAATTGGCCCAGTATGCTTCAACGGAAGTGCTTATAGGATGTTGACCAGCATCTCAAAAACTGTGGCCAGGACATTATCTATCCATGTCAAAAAATGATTTTTGCTATTTAGAGTTTTTTTGTAAAACTGTTTTACTACTCCAATTTTATCTAATCTTCCCTAAATCTGGTACAAAACATATTTGAATGTCATTTTGCCTGTAGGTGGTGATATTTACAGCATGCATGTGTATTTCATTTATTTTTTATTTTTTATGCTATATATGGATGTGTGACAATGACAGTAAAGGCTTCTTATTGTAATTTCATGCAAATCCAAATCAATTACTTGTAAACATTTGATATTATAAGATTAGGATTGTGCAGCTTTGGTGAATATATACAGTATGTGTTCTCTGAGTCTTTTTTTGGGGCCTTTACACCCAAAAAAAAAAAGTGATCTGGCAATTTGGCGCAGGGTGGTGCGGTGGGGGGTTGTGTCCATTTGTGTGACGTCCTTTTGTGTTCATAAAGCCCTCAACAAAGCTCAAGTAGACTTTATATTTCACAATTACTGTATTCTGTCAGGTCGTTTTTTAGATTTTTACATTTCCGACCACACTTGAAGGCAGCTTTATTTAACAGGGGAGAGAGAAAGAAAAGAGACAAGCAAGATGTAGTGAGGGCTTCGTTGTTGCAGGAAACAATCAGCTATTACACTTAACTCCTGGGCAGTTCAGTGCTTGTGTTTCGTTTTTTACCCTCATAGTGTTTTAAAACGTTCTTGTGTCAGCGATAAAGGCAGTAATGTTTCCTGTGTACTGTACGGGATTCTCACCCCGCCTCAAACCAGAGCTCAAACACACTGACAAGTCTGATCGCCGGTTACATGATTGGCCACCGCAGCATGATGTGGGCTTGCATTTCTCCAAAAGTTGAGTCAGTCTCAACTTTTCGCTGCAGGCCCGCTGCCCGAGTGTCCCCCCTGCAGCAACCCCCGCCACAGCCCAAACGCACTACCCATATTCAAAATGAATAGAAAGAGCTGTGCTTTTTGTGCTTTGTCAGATAGCCGACGCAGGCTGTCTAAGCGTGTCCTTAGCATGTTTTCTTGATTTTTGGAAACAATATGCATTTACAGTGCAAATGAAAATCTTTAAGTCAAAATTAAGACTGGAATGTAACAAATTCCCAACACAAAGATTTGTTTAAATACTTTAGCAATTAGTTGGTAAATATTTTTTAATTGATAAACTTTAATCAGTTATTGGTCAAATAAAAAGCTGTTACAGATAATCTGCTAACTGCCAAAATCCGTCTATCCCAAGTCTTTAGGCTATCGTTTTTTTTTGTTGCTGCTTGTTCTGGCCCCATCAACAGCAGTACATTGCTTAGGTTCCGTGCTGGTACTCCTGTCTGCTTCTCCAAACTGGGGGCGCGCCATCTACCATAGGCAATACACTGACTTTGGTTAAGTATCTCATTCAACCCCACTTCAAAATAGCTTTTCAATGTTTATTATTAATAGCAAGAATAATAACCACACAATGAAAGACTGAAGCACTGTCTTATTGAACCATATTCCAGTTAATGTTTTGACCTAATAGTAAATTACGTATGTTATGTTAAGTCTCCGTCACATACTTTGCTAATAATTACATCATCTACTTCGGAATCTCTACTGCTCACTAAAGTCTGTTCAAGTTTTTTTTCCAGTTCTTGTTCCCTCCCCATTGAGCTAAACTCCCACTGACTGTTGCTACAATTGAGCTCATTCCTGAAGCCTCTTTGACCATTTCACGGCAAGGCAAGAAAATCAACACATTAAGGGGGGGAAAAAAAAGACTCAAGTGGAGAGTCTTGTGTATAATCATTTGCACAGACTGTTGGGCCCAAGTGTCCCTTGATCCCAGATTCGGCTTGATGGTTGGAATGTCTCACTGGTTTAGAATCAGCGTAAAAACAGTGTGGCAATATGTGGTTGTGCACTGAGAGGGGTTTGTGCGGGTGCACCACATCAGGCGTTTAGATGATATAGTGGAGCCTAAAGACTGTAGAAACATCAGCTTGGGGATATATGCATGTATCACTGTGGACACTGAAGGGGTTCTTACGAAAAAAGTGCAACACAGTTTTAAAACATTACTAACCCTAACCCAAATCTATGGTCAATGCAAGGGGTTAATGGCAGTAGATACCTGTGGAGTAGTTTTTGATTTATATTTCAGTGTTAGATCTTACCCGTTCAAAGCAGTACACTAGATGGCTGTTTGGGCTGTTAGAACACAGAGGTTTCTTTCTATTTTGGGAAAAGGGCTGCTTTTATTTCTAAGACTTTGCAACAAAATTACCGTATACAGTGGGTGTTTTGCCAGTGGTACAAATTGAAAATCATTTGTGAATAATCCAAATATATAATAATAAAATGAAAATAGGTTAATCGGATTAGGGACATCTGACAACACAGTTATGTTTACAGGTAATCTGAAAAGTGACTTTCTCTATCACTGATATTTTTCAAAATGGTATCTGCAGGCGATGTCCCAGATCCTTTGAATGAATGTTTTTCTTTAGTCAGCTGTAGTTTTTAATACACCTTGATGCATTTGTCTCAACATAAACAGATTGGGAACAGATTTGTTGTGCAGTGACCAAGATTAAAACGTAATAATTTATTACATTTATATAGTGCTTTATCATAGGCACTCAAAGTGCTTCGGGGCGACTACTCTAACACCACCAATGTGTAAAACCCACACAGACACGGGGAGCAAGTGCAAACTCCACAAAGAAAGGCCCGGGATGACCAGGGTCCCAATCCGGTACCTTCTTGCTGTGAGGCCACAGTGCTAACCATTGGGCCACCATGGTGCAATGATCCATTCCAGTGAGAAGCACCACTATAAAACCAATAAGGTCAGAGTTAAGCAATAAATTAACTTGCTAACCACTAGTCTTACTTGGTGAGACGATACATGGCCTTGATAAAATAATTCCACTCGATTCTCTCCCCTCCTCTCTACTTCAGAATAAAACTATGCCTGCTTCATTTCACTAAAGCATGCTCCTAATCATGGACAGGATGAGTCCTGTGATGGTTTGCTTGTGGCACACGCACACACACACGCACATAACATCTGATCTTTACCAATTCATTATGAAAGAAAACTGTAATTTAAACTGTAGCAACACAAGGAGACAGAGAAAGTCCAGCCAATTTAAGACAAGCTTTCGTTTTCATTTCTTAGTTTTAGTATTAGTTTTATTAATAAATGATAACAGTGCAGTAGAAGCAGTGTGATCATGTCTTAACGGTAAGAGCACCATAAGTGTACATATTACAGTAAAAAGAAGAAAAAAAATCCTGGTAAATGTGAAACACATGTTGGCTCCATATGAAAGCAATAAACAGCTTCTGGCCCCATGTCCCCAATTCCAGCCGTCATACAGGGCGAGTGTAGATAATAGCATTGATGACTGCCCAAAACACATTTACTGCATTTAATTATTTAGTATGGTGCTTTCAAGTCCCTAAGGTTATATGAGACACAATCATTCGCCATTAATCACACAGCTTGAAATCCTAATCAAAGTCATATGAAAAAGCTTAGTGTAATCTCAGTTATGAGTTGATTTTTCTATTATATGACTGTCAGAAGTTGTTGATTGTCATACTGCCATATGTAATATTGTATATTTATTTAAAGTTTATGAATTCTATAATGCCATATCCCACATCAACAACACTATTTATATTTGATCTTAATAACTTACCTTTTTTAATAGCAAATCAGACTCACACATAAGATCAGCACTTATATACCTATTTTATCCAGGTCCATGCAGGTGACTTGACTATAGCTAGAGTGCTTGCTGCTACAGTAGCTATATTGTGTCCTTAGCAGACACTGGCTGGCTAGCGCCCCGGGACTGTCCCCACAGTCTGGCAACCTTATTCACACATGGTCACACAAATCATCACTGTTACAGCTTTAACAAATCAAATTAAAGACAAACCGTTTCACAGTACATTCTTGCTCATATTTCTAGACACTGTGGACAATAGCATCAGACATTAACTTTAGAACTAAGGCTTAAAACAAGAGAAAACAAAAGGAAAATCCCTTCCTGAAAAGATTTGGCTTTATTAGACTGTCAAATATGATCGCCAGCTAATAGGAACCGCAGGTCCCTGGAGACTTTGCGGCCTGAGTCTAATGCAGTCAGCCTTTAAAATCTTTCCTTTTTTTTTTCCTTTCTTACTGGTGGTTAGGGCAGAACAAGACTAGGACGGCCAACCACAATTTCACTCACAACACTGTGCCCAGACTCAGTGTGGGTACATGTGTGACTGTGTGCAAGAAGGCATTTCTGTGTTGTAAAATCACTAGTGCGGCATGTAGGCCTACATCTGTGAGCATCGACACTATGTGCGTAATGTCTCTCAGTACTCTCGTCGTGCCGAGATGCAGTGGGGCGACTAACCATCCCAGCCTTTAATTACTATGAAATAGAGACTGTGCGAGGACAGTCGTGGTTTAGACAGGCATTCTTCGTCTATACCCTCAGGTCACTTACAGACCCAGATGTGAGACAGCTTGTAACCTACAGTGACTCCATTGACGTCTGGTAGGGGGACCTCTAGCAGTTCAAAGTGTTTTGAGATTGCAGCTGCTGAATTTGGCGGGAAGCAGTATTTTTCTGGAATTAGTTAACCTCTGTTGTACTTGTGTCAAAGTTGAGTTGTTGTTTTTTTTTGTTGAAATTTGCATGCGTTTGTGTGCATCCCATAAAAGGATGTCAGACTATTTCATAAAGGGCTCCAAAACACTGGGATGCTGCCGGCTGTTTGTTTAGAGAGAAAACAAGCCACATGAGACAGAGGAAACAGACACTTCAATTTCCTTATCTCTGATTCTCCCTGGTAACTGTCCAATATCCTTGTGTGTGTGTGTGTGTGTGTGTGTGTGTGTGTGTGTGTGTGTGTGTACACTCAGTCTTCTCTTGAGTTCAGTCTGTGCAGACATGCATTCACAAGCAGCCTCTTTTGGTTTTCTTTCTATAGTTACAATCTCCATATGCCAGGAGTTCTGAGGTTGTGCTTTTTCTTGCATAAAATGGATCGAATAGAATTGATAACGGCCCAAGCTTTTTTCCAGAGCTTTCAACGTACCTCACACAAGAACACAAGCACACATACAGTTATTGCATATATGTTATATGCAAGATGCACAAGTATACAGATACACATAGTTACACACTCACATCACCAACGCTTGTAACAGGTTTGGCCTGATCGTGCTCACTTCCATGTGTCTTTCATAAGGTAGACCTACGCCTGACTCACTCCAGCGCTATCCAACCTCCCATGTTTATGATTTAATGACCCTCCTCTGTACCACACCACATTGACCTGAGATGAGAGTAGAAGATTTTAAACATGACATTTAAGTCATAACATTTTATTTGAGAACATATAGATTTTAAGGCAAAATTTGTATGATGTATTCTTTTTTCACCTATATTTAACAATGAAGAGTTAGTGAGGTCAGAGGCCCCTTTCAGCAAAGTAGACCTGGCCTTGATGGCAGCATAAAAAGTTGCAGACACTGATCACAGACTTTTTAAAGTCAGATTCCTCAATATGATTTGCTTCTGCGGACTATTTAAAAGTTGCAGATTGCAAAATTAACAGTTAGATAAATTTATGAAGATAATGAGAATTATCACGTGAGGAAAACACATTACCCCGCTCAAAGTGACCATATAAAAATACTGTACATCACTGCTATGGTTGCTACACAGCCTTTGTTTATCTGTTTTTTATTCCAACCTTTTGTTGTTGGAGAATATGCAGCCCTGCCCTCTAAGCTCACATTTCCAGTTTTCATTTACTCATTCATTCAACTTTCTTGGTCTCTTTTGCAAACAGCCCCTCTTCTCTATACCCTCATTGCTCCCTCATCACTGTAGCTGTCCTCACCCTGACATCTTACTGGGTCTTTCTCCTCCTTTCTCTCTCCTGTTGTTTTACTAGCAGCACTCTCCCTGCCAGATGTACTCTATAGACAGAGTTTATCTTACCTTGGCTTTAAAACCCGGGTCCTCCACATGATTAAAAAGAGTTGGACTGCGAGCAGACTTCAAAAGAGGGGATGAGGGACCTCAGGGGGAGAGAGGGACAGACTGAGTGCCTAACGTTGCCGATTTATTTTCATGTGTGTATTCACTTGCTGCACTAATACTACTTGCTATCACCGTCAAGAAGAAAAAGTAAATCTTGCGTCGGAAATAAAGCATAGATGCCAAAAGGACAAGTGTTTACAAGAGTATACTTAGCTTACAGTTTATTACCCATTAACTGGACTTAAGACTGAACCAGTCCTGTTTCTGCAGGACGCCATTGAATAACATCTGAATGTTGCAGTCTGTTTTATATCATCACGCCACAAGCTGGAAAAAATATTGTCCATTAAATCAGTTGGTACAAGTGTTTCCCACTTTCAGACTTAAAGAAGTGCTTTAACAAAACACTCCACAAAACAATTCATGGATCACTGCAGTGCCAGAGAGAAATGTCAGGATGCTATTATTTACAGTGTGGGAGGTACCCTCCGGGATTTTTTTTCCCCCCTCTTTGAATTGTTACATGTATGTGGCAACAAACCTTGAGGTGTCTTTGACCTATAATTAAACAAAGGTGGGTGAATGAATGGTCCAAGCACTGCCGCCACACTCAAACTCCCCACAGGGTTGTGATGTGGTCTTGCTTCTAATTCCTGTTTGAGGACAAGTCATTCAGGCAGAATGGGAGCAGAGCTGAACATGGGAGTAATGCATGATTCCCACAGTGAGTGTTGCAGCTTTGTTTATGTGTTTATGTGCATGACGTCTCTGCCTACTGCTGTGAGGACTATTTGATCCCAATCTTATGCTCAAGGTTGATGAAGCACTGAATATTTGACAAATAATTTGATTAATTAGTTACATCCATTTATAGGTTGCTGCTCGAGGGCATGCTATATAGATTTCAATAAGTCTTGGATAAGGTGCTGCAAACGTAGGCTCATAGCCAGTGAATACAATTTTACAAGTGGATGTAGAGCTGCACAGTTTGGCTTAATTATGCCTAACATCACTCTTTGTAATTGATTATACACCTATTAAAGCTGATCTCTTATACGTATTTAACTTAACAAAAACTAAAGAAAGAAGTATCAAAATATTGATAAAACATACAAGTAAAATTGAACTGACCACAAATAAAACCTTGAATCCACAGATATTCAACATGAACCTGCATGATAACTATAAAATTATTAAAAAGGTTTTACAACACATCCATCCCCATGTGAATAATGAGCATCAGGAGCCTGATTGTGGATTTGAAACTCAATTTGTCTCTAATGTACAAGGAACACACACACACACACACACACACACATTTGTTGGCAAAATAGGACCGTGGTAATATGCAAATGAAGAAAAACATCTGGCAAATGTCATGGCAACTGGTGGAAGCCAAGAATATTATTTTTTTTTTATGATGATTCACCTCCATTTGTGTGTGTGTGTGTGTCCAAGTACACCTGCGTGTGTGCAAACTGTACAAATGAAACCTTATATCGGATATCAAGTAATGGCTCACTCTGTCTGTACATGTGGGAAGACTGGAATTAAAAAGAAGGTTTGGCAACAACACAAGACTATTAAAAATGAAGAAGGGAGAAGGTGAAAAATGTTGTGTAATTCTGGCAAAGCTGTTGCTGTGTTTAAAATACATAAATAATATTGGTTATTCCAAAAAAAAATCAAGTATGGACACAAAATGTAAACCAATCTGCTCCAAAATCTTATGTCTTATCTTCACAATATGCAGCTGCATATTCAAATACTGTGCTCACTCAGGTAGCATCACAACCTGGAAAAATTGGAAAAAGAGAGCAAGAGTGTTTTACACGCGTCTGTGAGCTCAAGCTTTACATTATAATACAGATGTGACCAAATGAAAACTCAAAGACTCAAACTAGGTCCTTGTTGAACTGTATACTTTGTTCACCTGGTTGTTAATTTATTGTTTTTAACTTAAATGGGTATATGGGTCCTGCTTGGTAGGATGTACCCAATACATTGGTCTTATTACCAATTATCAAAAGAAAACTATGGTGGAACTATTTTCTGCCAATCGACTAATTGACTACTAATCATGGCAGCTCTTTCAGTGCTTGGATACATGGTTTAATATATTTATGTGCAGTTATTATAAAATTATTGGGATTTTAATTTAGTTTTTTAAGTGTCAACCACAATGTCTCCTGAAAGTGAACTGTGCAATGGAGGTTGAATGTACCAGTTAAGCCAATTTGTGTCAATCAGCAGTTTTTCCAATTGTTTTACTGATTCATAACATAACAGACAGGCATTAAAATTAACAGGATGAATTAACCTTTTTTCTGGAAGTAGGTTCATTTTTCTAGAGTTTGGCTTTTCTTTTCTTTTTTCAAACCACTTTTCAGAAGTCTCTGTTAAGTGTTTGCTGTATTGCTGCATTGCTGTGGAGAGGGTCCAATATAAAAGCAAAAAAGATGCAAGGTGTGCAGACATCTGCAACAGATACAATTCTAAAATACTGTTTAAAATATTAGATACAGTAGATTGCATTGACTTATATCATGGTTTTCATTATGCATTTTGTATCTCACACAGCCTAAATAGAGAGGAAAATAGAGAGGACAAAAAGTCGATGACAGGCGACAAATCATATGAGCATCACACACTAAAACAAGTACCACAGGCCACACATGAGAGACAGAAGCAAAACGTGGAAAACTACAAACACTAGCGTATCATCCAAGTGTGAAGCATCTTACAGATCTCAGCCCGGAGCCTTGGACCAGCCTGCTTATCAAAGACAGAAGGGGAATTACCCTGGCCTGGGGTGCGCACACACACACACGCACACGCACGCACACGCACACACACACACACACAAACACAAACAAACAAACGTCTAATGAGTCCCAGCTGTGAATGTTTGCATGATACAGCAAGACAATTAATGTGGAGAGGAGGCAGGACATGTTGACCTACTAAACAGAGAGACACGGAGAAAAGGGAGGATGAGAAAGAAAGAGACAGAAAGATGAGGGAAGGTGAGAGAGATGAGGAAGAGTTTTAAAGAAGAGCAAGAAAGTCCAACAAACGAAGATGTTCACCTACAAAGTGACTTACTAAGGTATAAAATGGCAACCGTGTGTACCCTCTAACAGATTACAAAGATACTTCACTGTACGCTATATTCTCCGAAATATCACATTAATTATTTCATAGAGTCTCATCCCTCAGCAGCTGTTGGTGGGCTGTAAGTCAATGTCAGCTTAATCACTCATGATAAGCTCCATACTGAAAAGAAAAGCCACTCTAAACAGAATCACCATGTGTTATTCTAAAGATACACAGCTCAGATAATCATTGTGAACAGGAATACGTCTTTCACAAAGCTTGAAACAAGAGAAATTAAGAAGAGACGGAAGGCTGAATGTTTGTGTGTTTGAACTGTACTTTGCATCCTTTATTTTACTGGTGTGTTGAAATCTCTGAACCAGAAAATGTCTGTGTCTCATTCAACATATTTCAGTCAGTACACTGCTAAAGTGCACTGACCAATTACTACGAAGTACACTCTTTTGATGGTTAGTATTGTCCCAAAAGGAACACTTATGTTAAAACACTTACCGGAAATGATGAGCCGGAGCCATGAGTCAGCTTGGCTGAAGAAAATCTATTAAACTGCCCTTTGTCGATCAAAAAAAAAACAGACAGATTCAGCAACTATATGGCCTATTTCTCAATTAAAATGTTTTCAGAAACATGTTTCAGTGAACTATTTTTGTAAAATTCAAGATCATATTCTGAACGAGCCGCCATCTGGCCACCATTGTGCTTGGATGGGAAATCCGAGAGAAGCCAGACCCATGTGACACGTTTGTCCAATCAGCTGCCGGTCAACATCCCTGGTCCCTCCCCCTTCCGCTTAATAGTCAAGATGGCGCCAGTTTAGTGCACGTAGGTTTTATTGTTCCACGCTGAACTTTTTGACCGTTATTAGGGGGTCATCCAGGTACTTTCAGTGCACTGACATTTTTTTTGTTATCTATACTATATCTTTAAGTGTTTGAAGTGTGCAAGTAGGCAGTTTGAGACAGCCAATATGCTCATATCCGCATCAAAACTTTCCTCGGTATCGTGAGGGCCTGTAAGTCAGTTTTTCAATATCTGTCAAAGGAGCAACTGTCGGCTTTGTAAGTTAAAGTTTCTTCCCTTAACAATAAATACAGCAGTAGGAATTTGATTTTAGTGTTTTTAACCTCTGTCGAAAGTCCAAGTGAAGAAAAGCTGACGTATGCTGTTCACAAGTCAGAGAACTATTTGGAATGTATTTAAATGTTCCTAAAAAAGGAGGAGGTGAAATGAAAGTGTCTCCCCTTGAACACAGATGATCTGTATTTTTTTTACAAATAGGTTAGGTTTACATGTTGTTGCATTTTTCTTTTAAAACATAGGCTAATTAGGGTGAACTGGATGCCTCATGCAAAGGTTGAGATGAGGCCATGAGTAAACATTTATGTCCATAAGAAAGTCATTTACAGTAATAGGTGAAACATTTCATGCATCAAATCTTTCAATCCTTTAAAAAAAGTAGCAACTGATTTCTAATTCATGGCAATCTAAATAGGCTTTAGAAACAACATTATCTCCAGTTCTGCTTGGTCAGAAACAGAGTAAAAAAAAAGAATAAATCATCAGGCGAGACCACGGTAATAAGATCACTAGGAATGATAATTTAGCTAACCGGGGCTCAGCAGGCAACTGAGCCAAGTTCACACATTTGGGAGGCTCAAATATACTTTCAGGGATTCCGTGGACAGCTGCGGACTTGTACCAGTCCCGCAGCTAACATGTTCTGTGCATTATTGTGGACACATGCAGCCACTTTCCTGAAACCACTGCCACTCCAACCAATGCTAGCGTGACCAGTCCACAGTGGTCCACGGCATGTCTGAGCCTGCCTCCACCACATCCACCTGCGTGGTTGTCAGCTTGGTGTCTGCCTGGCATACTCACAACTCGAGTGGTTCCAGCACACACCATACAACCGCAAACGGGACATTTGTTGTATGCCATACCACTATCATCTGTAAAATAAAGGTGACAATATCTATCTAAAATGATCTATAAAAAAAGAATGACCTCCAAGCTCACTCTGAATTTGCATAGAGAGAATAAAGATGAATACATTTTGGTGCCTCTGCGAAATAACAGCAATGTATCAGGGTAGGCGTGTTATTCTCACTGAATAGACTGGAAGTGCTCTCCTCAGCCAGCAAGGCTGAGTGTGTTGATGTTTAACTAGCAAACAGCTCAAGAGGGGGAACCTGAGAATGTAGAGCTCACATAATAATGCATCACAAAGCTGTTGCAAGGCACCTTATTTTAGGTTGGGTCTATAGGTTAGTTTAAATTTGTAAGAAGATTTTCCATTGACCTGAATGGCGGATTTAAAACTGTAAGTTTGTCACCTGCTGAACGATTCTCAATCGCTGTCCATCAACAGCTCATCTACTTTCCCAACTTCCATAATATATTCCAACACCAATATAATCAAGTAATGGCACCTAATTAGCTGACTATATAAACTAATAACAAAGCCCTGTTTTGAAAGGCAACATAAAGCATAGGCCTTAGAGATGCAGCCAAAAAAGAGCAAGCCATGTTCTATGTGTGAATGAGGAAAACTACTTGGGGAAAAATGTACTTTTTCCAAAGTGAAGGAGTTACTAGAAAAGACTTGGTGACATCATTGTGCTAAACTGAAAAAGTTGAAATAACTGTTCTCAGTGATGGCTTTCAGGGGTTTTGGCCACCACAAAAACGTACTGCTGCAGTAATGCTATACTCTTTCCATCAATACTCATTAAAATTCAAGCAGGCCAGTAAAAGCCCTGGTTGCCCCTAATGTAAATGATTAAAAAAAGGATTATGTTAACTTAAATTTTCTGACTTTACACAAGCATCAGTCTCCTCTTGCATTTTTCAATAGAAACACCAAAAGCACTTATAATTATTGTCTGCATCTTACAGGGGTGACCTCAAATAGTCAAATATTCAATGCTTTGATCGAAGGAACCTGACTCGACTGCCAATCTCACAGTCAAATCTTCGCAGAAGTGTTATGAAACGAGGATCATGCCATTCTGGCACTGTGGTGGTGCTCTAAGTCTGATTTACATTTACATATAACTATCTGTTTTCTCCCAATGACTTACTATACAGCGATTGTGTGATATTGTGACATAAATATCAACATATAATGCTGTAAACAAAAATTTGAGAAGAAAAACTTTTAAATAAATCTTTTTTAAAGAGCGTGATAAAACCCAACTGCTCCATGACAGGGTTTTAAATTTTACTTTCCATAATCTGTGATCTATGGAGGAGCATCTTAGTGGTGGGGTTTTAAATCTTTAACTGAAGAAAAGAAAACTGTGTGGGGAAAAAAACAAACCTAAAGTGTGGGTGCACATTGAGTTAGTAAAAGATGATCCCAAAAAAAGTAAGATGCATGTTGTGTTGTCCACATGAGTACCCTCACTTTTTACTGCGTACTGCCCCCTCCTGCTTAGTACATACCCCTGAAAAAACCCTGCGTAAATGCGTCTCTCACATAACACTGAGAAAACAGAGCTGAAAATGCGCTTGTTAAGATCGATAATTTTAGTGGATTAACATATTGTAACCCTGATCACTGGACTGTGCCACTGCCTGATACAGGAGCACAGATGCGCAGCCCACAGCATGATCTGTCCTCCCCAATGATCACCAAATCCAGCACACTAGAACAGCAAGTGAAGCAGGTGAAGCAGAAGCAACGGTTGCGTTTGTGGCAGAAAACATTATGACTGTAAGTACAGACCGCACACAGCAGGACAACAGCCTACTGATTCGACAATCAGTCGATGATAAAACAACTTTACAATTCTGATTCAACTACATACATTCGTAGTTGGGTACACCCATAGTATCTCAATGTAGTGCAACACTGCACCTGTCAGGTGAAAACATAGCTGGCTAAGATAAACACCTGTTTGCATTGCAGACTCTGTAAAACAACAAACAAATAATGCAATAATCACCTCTCCATGAGCATTTTAAGAGGTGAAGCCAACCACACCACAACCACAGCAGCTGGTCAAAACACACAATCACACAAATGATACATACAAACAGGTAAGCACATAAATGTATAAACTCTCTGTTACAGTTTGTTACGATCTCCATGCATGCACACACACACACACACACACACACACGTGTTTGCACACAATCAAGCTTTTAGATTTCGCCACCCAACACTCATGTAGCTAATAAAGCTTTTGGGTCGCAGCCCAGAGAAGGGCTGGGTTTTTTGGGGGTGTGCAGAGTAAACAGAGCTTTTTGCAGCAGTTCTATGGGCTAATAAACTTTGTATTAGCAGGTTACTTTATTAAGACCTCGGGGAAAATGTGTGGAGGTGTTTGCTTGTGGAATACAACAGAGATTAGACAGTCTGGTGTCATCAAGCCAGGGAGGATCTCGCATGCACGCATGCATGCACGCACGCATGCACGCACGCATGCACGCGTCTGTAGAGACCGGGGGGAGAGATGAAATAATGTTCACACTAACAAAGAAAAAACACATTCTCCATCGAACAAATCAGCAGGTAAAATAGGCAAGTGCAAAGCTAGTGAGGTGGAAAGTATTCCTCACACAAAGAATCAGCACAAAAGGACAGGCATGCTGGAGACTGGAAGATGTAGCCATAAAAACCCTGGCTCTGAATTCCACACAAAAAACATAAACTGTTGATCTTTGGAGGCTATAAAAAAGATTCAGCTCCAAATGTGTTTTAATGTAAAGTAGTAAAATTAAAATGTCTATTTCCTAATCCGAAAGAGCAGTGCCAATATTAACACACCTCTTAGAGCACGGAGGCAATGTTATTTCAAGTGGATATTGAGTATCTGTGTGCGCAAGTGCTTGTGTGTGTGCAAAATTACATCTAGGTATAGCCGAAATGACCCCAAAAAGCCAAGTTTAAAAACCACACGCACAATGGAATCTGGACTATGTTTGTTTTGTTATGGTTAATTCCGGACCCCCAGTATGAGGGCTGACAGGACAGTGAAACGGGAGCTGAACAAGGGCCAGACACAGCCAGGAATGAGACCAAAAACTATTCACTAACACCTTCCTAAGCTTCTGCCGAGGTGCACTTTATCCATCATATTTAGAGTACAGCGATCTTGAAACCATCTCTCAGCAGGACTTTCTTCAGGGGACTGGTCTGCACTAAAGAAGGTTGTTTTAGAGTCTCCTCGTGGTACCTAATACTGTAGAAGTTACAACATTTTCACAAGAGACTATTTTTGAAGAACCATTAATCAACTACAGTGCCAGGTATATAGCATTTGAAATCTTCATAAATTGATTAAAATGTAATTTGCTTCCAAAATATTGCCATACACAAAAAGGCTTCTCTGTAAACACAGCATCACAACTTTAACAATTGAACATTTCCAAGAGAGCTGGATAACACTGGATGAAATTAGATTCAGAGATAAACATCTACTCTCGTATGAAGTTCATTTATTCTCATATCTTAAAATATGCTTTTTAACAGCGGACATGTTGACTGGTAAAAGCAGGAAAAGCACAGGTGTTACTAATAGCTAGAACAATGGCTCTGTTCTATTCAAGTGTCCCAGTAAGCCGTGACAGCGCGACTCTTGAGCAACCGAACTCAGACATACTTTACATTGTGGAAGCTAAAGACAAACACCTGCAGTTTGACTGGACCAAGATACAAGTTAAGGATGATAGTTGGAATAAATGCCACCTGTATTAATGTGAAATGCTGTCGAAAAATAATGCCAGATCCAGAAGCACATTTAAATAAACCACTGTATTATTTGTTTGGCCTCTATTCCTACAGTTCTTTAAAGTTGTTCTTTAAGCTTGAAAATTGGGCTCTGTTTTGGTCCTCTGCGCTTCCAAGCTAATGCAATCAACTTTGATATAATTTCAGGGAATAACCCCAACAGTTCTCAGGGTTTCCATAGGGAAAACCTTGTGTAAAGTT